>JAAAKB020000009.1:1316611-1330423 GCA_010014835.2 Apostichopus leukothele | reverse complement strand
ATATAACAATGAAGAAAAGGTTAAATTCCAGTGTAAAAAGTGAAAATTCATAAAATGTAAATGATGTCAGTTCCCCAAAAGTCTACTGAAGGAAGCACATGATAATTAATCACCATAATTAATTCATTGATTTTATTACTTCTCCTTTCGTTTGTGTAAAATCTCAAAATATAGAACTGCCAATCGATCACAAAAAGAAAGTGCACAAATCGGCAAAAACATACATCCGTTCAGTATTGTTTTTCGTCAAATTTTTCATACATGATATGTTTTCTCGCTTGTTTGCACTCAATCCTAATTTTCCTCTGGCATTTTGAAGTTTTAAATTCTAAACTAAAAAACTTAATATTTTAAGATCAAGGGAGGAAAAACTGTTGTCAAAACTGCTTATCTTGTGTTGGAAAATCTATAAAAGTAAGAGGGCTTGACATTTCAGTCATAGTAGGATCTTCTTCAAAAGTTTAAAAAGTTATACTCAACTGTAAAAGAAATACAGTCTTCCAACTTTTGCATTTGTTTTTTTTTCCTTAAAGTTGTGGGTTAGAAGTAACTGGTATCATAAATAACAAACCAGTTTAACTTTGATGGTTGGTTGATGTGTAACTTGATCTTATTAGAGAATAGAGTTACTTCACGACAGACACAGAGTATCAGGTTTAATACGTATCAAGTTGTATGAGACAGATACTAACCCTATTAACTACACAAACTCTGTTTCCTTATTCTCATGGTGCCATGATATTTACCATCTTACTTCTCATACCCAAATTACAAATACATAAATAAGTAAATCAATCAAGCAATTAATGAAGAAAAAAATTAATTTAAAGAGAAAGCAAAGTTTCTTCCCATGTTATCGTTTTTTGTACGTTTTGCTTTAAAGTCGTTCAGACTTTCTGACCAGAATGAAGTGTAGTTTGTATGAGGAAAATTTCTACTGATTAACAAACAAAAAACTTTCAATGTTTGCAATTGTCAGTTTAGATTGTCGTTGCCAAGGAGGTGTAACACAATCGTAACTTTTACAGATTTGACAATTTTAATATTTCCAAAGGAAAACACACAAATTTGGAAAGGACCTAATAATGACAATTTTATTAAAGATTTATTTACAGTATTCATATAAATCTGCACAAACTGAGAGTAAATGTAACGAGAATGCGAGAAAAAAAATAAAACACCAGGCATTGCCAGATACATAAAGTCACAGCTTCTAACGTCACTTAACAACACAATGTAGAATGGATGGATATAGGACACATGAAAGCCATCCATAATCTAATTCTGAATGCTTAACACTAGGTTATCTTCCAATGGGTCCACACTACAGCTACTATAAATGACTGCATAAAAAAATGCATAGTTACACAGCAGAATGTAGTAAATGAAGCCAACACACCTCAAAGAGGTCAAAGGTCACAAACGAATACTTACATGATGTTGGACTGGCAAACGGCACAGTTTGGTAGGTCGCGTACTTGCTGGGCTGGTGGTGCAACTGGGCCTCTTGTGGGGGGCTTGACACTGCGCATTCCGGCAGGACGGGTACTTGAAGGAGAGGCTTGGTGGGCCACTTCACGTTAAAAGTTAAAGAGTTAAAAGTAGATAACTTTGGTTAATGAAGTTGAAACAGAAATGTCTAAATATCTACGCTAACTTTACCATAGTGCAATTGAAGACTTGAAATCCTGCAGTAACTTTTAAAACCATGATCTTCAAAGTCATATAGTGTGCTTTAGCCTACAGACAAGAACAGACTGGTATGATACAAAGTCATATAGTCTGATTCAGCCTACAGACAAGAACAGACTGGTATGATACAAAGTCATATAGTGTGCTTCAGCCTACAGACAAGAACAGACTGGTATGGTAAACTGTGACTTAATGCACATATCTCCTTAATAGAGACTCTTTGATGGTAGCATAGTTAGACACTGTGTCAAATGGAAAAGCTGCAGCAGCTGCAAACAATAGAGAATGTCTCGGCAGACCGCCAGTGCCTATTGTGTTGAATTCAATAGCACAATAGATTACATCCTACGCAGCCTGGCTGTAGGATGATGCAGCCTCCTCAGCAGCTTATTTTTGACACAATGCCTTAATGCTAACTTTACTCAGAATGTTAATACCATCAATATTTAAATGTCCTCACTAAATTTCTGCACTTTGCTATATTACCGACTGGTTGTCTGATAATCGATTCAATTAGACTTCACATTCATACAGTAGGTCCAAGGTCTTACAATTATTCTCATAATATTGTTGTTCAAAATTTTATAATTTCTGCACATTTTTATCCTTGGTACATTTCTGGATTAAAAAATGATTGATGATCACTGCTTTTGGGATGCATGAGTCATTTGTTCCAATATCTTTGTATTAACACCCGTAACGTCTCCAGTACATTTGTGTTTTTTGCATTCCACCATACATTCAAACCCTAAAATGAAACTCTTCAGCCGAGCAAGGTTTGTATAATGAACGTCTCGACAACCTTCATTTACTTTGTCTATCCGAATCATTGTTTGCAATGTTTGACTTTCTATTCGTAATAAGATTGATTTGAGAGACGAGTGGTGAAACAATTATTGTACTTTGTACTTTCACCTCTGATAAATTGAGACTAAACAAAACCATTCACTACAGACATAGTCCTTTTTACATTGCATTGGTTTCAATATTTGATGAGTACTTTGAAACCTCATTATGTTTTTCCCTCCATTTCATTTTGAGCAATTCGGTTTTGCATTAGCGTTGCTTTTCAATCATCACACATGGTGTATTATGATGATGCACGCAAAAACAGTCACGATTTGAACCAAATTAGAGTCCCTGTTAAGCTGGCTACATACTGGCCGACTGGAGAATGACCAACACAAGACGCAACTCTTGACTGTCATGAACTAGTTTTCGATAGTCGTCGACACACCCCATACTCACACGACCAATTCATGCATACTGATTTGACTCATGAGTGCACACTGATTGACTGTGTTATTCTTAACAATTGGTGCTCATTAAAGTCACATACATATTTGGTGAAACTGGGCAGTTCTAGTCATGAATCGCGGGACCTTTACAATCAGGTCCGCGAACCGGCTGGAAGAACAAAACACGAATGAATCTGGATCGGTCGCAGCCGTAAGTGCACACACTGCCTGACTATCCCAGATTACCTGCATAGCAACAGTCGAGTTGAGTCGTGTGGAGTTTAGTTGGGGCAGTGTGTGGCAAGCTTTACAATGATATCACTACCAAGTACCAACAAAGGATAGTATTAAAAGAATACTTTTCTATCATTCTAAATTAACCTATAAAAGCAATAGTTAACATGACTGCGATACTGAATTAGAAGAAATTTTTAACAAAAATTGTAACACAGCTACATTTTTCCTGGTGGAAATAGAAGTAACCCAACTGCTACTCTGCCATGATATTTTATATTGTTGTCAAGGGAACGCTCTTTCAGATGCTATTTTTTTGTGTGCATCTGGCCACAAAATTTTGGTATCATCTAAATTGATTCTAAAATTTAATATGAGAATTCGTCGGCCTGAATTCTGCATATTTCGGAGTTGGTCCAAGGCTGGTGCAGTTGTTAATACAATCATGATCAACGAAAAGTATGAAAATTAGGTGTTAGGGACATGCAATGAAAAACTAAAAATTGTAAGGGTATGATGCATCAAATTACTTGAAACGAAATTAGAAATAAAGAACTAAAAAAATGGCCAATCAAACATAAGTAAGATGCAACTTAATGATACACACAAAGGATGCTATCATATTAAATAGCTGTGCACTCGTCTTTACTAATTTGACTGTATTTCATTTTTCATAAAAAATAACGCACCTGCTAGCTGATGGATTTGGGTATTGCTAATCTTCCTAAATATTGAATGTTTTTGTTGAATATTGAAAGACAGAAAAAAACCCACAGCAGACTAGATTAACTACAGAAATAGAAGTATAATAAACACACTTTGCTATGTTAATACAACAAGAATTTTTCAAGACAACATTTAAACTTTTTTGAAGAGAGATATTAAATCTGGAGTTGGTTCCCCTCTTTAACTCATTTTATGCATCCTCTTTATCCTGGCTTCATAATCTAAAGTATATTTGTTCAATATTTTGCTTCAATACCAAAATCTCATTTTACAAAATTGAAAAGTTATTCAAACAAACTCCATTGATACTGTATACAACAGTTGTTTTCTTGTTGTTGATAGAGTCAACTTTTTGAAATTGGATTTAAAATTAAGTAGCTTTGAATTAAAAATGCTTCAACTACTGAGAGAAATGACCTTTTACACAGTTTTTACTACAAACCTGACAGAACTACCATTTGGCTGTTGTTTATGTTCCCTACTGCCACCTAACCCCCAACCCCCTCCCGTGTCTGACAATAAAGGTGGAAAAAGTTTTGGTCAATTAAAATTTAGCAAATTTAGCGCACTGACATATTCGGTCTGCTTTTAACTCATTCAGTACGACTCCTATGTATAACTTCCATGCATTGCAATCACATCTTCTTATCAACAATAATGTCTTCATATCATATCGCCCACGCAACAGTGTTGTCACTGCCAACTATGAAAGTAAACACATCACTAACAGCTGATAGTAAAATGTTTACTTTTGCTTATCTATAACTTCCTGGTTTTAGAGATATTTTTATGTTTATTCACCCATGGTATATAAACAGAATGTTGGCTTTTTTTTTGTCAGACACCTTCTGCAGCACACGATGCATGGCCGTATGTACCAAATATGACAATAATAGAGATGCAGTGCTAGTCAATTACTAATATTTTAGACTACTGTAGTTGGTGAAGAAGTAAAACCACAGGATTTATCGGAAATTTGTAATTAATGATAGATTATTTGCTGATTATTTGGGTTTAAAAGTTTATTCTGGATTTAAAAAACAAAATATGATGACTCCGGTTTGCCTTGAATCAATGGCTCAAATCAATACAGCATTCAAGGGAGGTGGAAGAGGATTTAAGAATATAAAGTCTACTGACACTAAGTGACTTTTGACCTCCACCAACCATAATAGGCTCCTTAACCTTAGAAATGAAATCTACACGCTGTACATACACACTGTACATACACACACACACACAACCACGCCATGTCCACTATTGAATGCACAGATACTATGTTCCCTTTAGCAGGGACTCAATGAAAACATACCATTGGTTTGTCTTTATTGTGAAGTTGTAGTCACTAGGCAATTTGATAAACAATCTCTGGTTGCTAAGGGGTTAGATGTTAACCATCAATCTCAGCCTCATACTTAAGAGTGACAAGAACCAGCAGACCAAGTGTCAACACCTCACTAATTATGCTCATGCAGTGACTGTTACAATAAACTTCAAAGTTTAAGCACTGCTGGCCGGGGATGGCTCTGGGTACTGCCTTCTCTAAGTCACCCAGTAAGATGCACAGTAGAGAACTGACTTAGTATTTGAATTAGTTAAATGTTGCTTTCATGCATCCATTAAATTAATGGATTACTTGCTGAATGTGTACCATGATATATAGTGTAAGATGGTTAATTCATATCGAATGCAGGATATTAATCGGGGGGTTTCATGTAGAACCTAAAGCCGTACAAGGAAGCAGTCTGTAAAAATAAATGCAAAATCTTTTCGGTTATGCAGAATTATGTTAAATAAGGTTGCACATTAGTACTCTAAGTATCAATGCCATTGCTGTTACTTCCCCTTTTAAAGTAGTTTTGTTGTAAACTCCACACAAAGTGATTTTTAAGTTTTGAAGCAATAGTTCATTCCAAAGAGAATGAACTTTCATTAGTGTATCTGTGCCGCCATACATCTGCGCTATATGAAGCTGTTGCATGCATTCAATACAGACTTATTGTCTACATGTCAGATTACGGTCTGTGAAATGGGAAGCAGGGTAAACAGCTATGGTTAATGCAAGATAGTTCGGATTCCGTTGGGTTCAACTTGTGACTAAAAGCATTTATAGCTTAAACAGATAATATGTAAAAATAGACTAGCCTGGTGCTGCAGTAGGTTACAAGTACATGTTATAAACTAATAAATCACTCTTATATTAAAGAGTGAGTGGAGTACTTTCTATTCAAGAAGCATTAACATAAAAAAATCTAGCGATAAATTAGTTTGCTCTCTGGTCAATAGATCAGGCTATGAATACACAATGAGTGCCTCCACGGTCAGACAGATATGATGAGAAATGGCTAGATGGGTTAATACAAATATGCTAAAAAGGTCAGTAAGTGGATACTTTGATGAAGTAATATTTGTGTAGCAGTGAACAATGGTAAATGGTGAAATGTTACATCGAAAAACTTGTTATATGGTCGTTATGAGTTGAATATTTGTTATTGTATTTACATAATCTAATTGGTAAAGCATTTTACTGAAAATCAGGGTTCATCCACCTTGTATCTCTTGTATGACTTGCCAATTTCAAAAATTGTTTGCAATCCTTTGGAGGGCATATTAATTTAAGTTTTCTGGTAATCAAAATTAATGCTGTTGTCATAAGTCTTTTGTGCTGACTTGAAATAAATCACTAACAAAACTAATCCCATGTGTTTCATAAAAACAGTTTTCTGCTCAAAACATACTGAAATTGTGCAATGAAGCAAGCTTTCAATGAGCGTTTATTAACTTTTTAATTATATCTTTAGCATCATCTTGTAATTTCTTGATTCTCTTGCATTTCAGAGCTTCAAAAAACCTGATTCAGCACAATTTGGGTGGATATGCTCGTAAACTTATGCATGAACCCTGAATACAGTGTTGTTATTAAGCTAAAATGTATTGAACATTGGGATTATCAGCATAAGTTATTTATTAACGTTAGGTTTTGCTTTCATTAAGCTTCATCAGTCCAACAGAAAATGAATCCAGCCAATTTTGTTTTGAGGACCTCTCCAAACTTTAAGATACATTACAAGCCTCTACATTTAAGATCAGAGCTATTCATAATTACTTCCTTATCAAGCTTAAAGCTGGTTTTAGATGGCTTTAAGCTGAACGCATCAAATCATGCCACATTGATCTTTCCTTTGTTCTTTATTTACATCGTAATGCTCAAAGGTTATGTACCGTTGGATAACGACTACACTCGGTCTTCAATGCTATCAGTCACCAGGTCTCTGTTTATGGAACAGCATAATACTTCTAATCTTTGAGGGTCTGCTTACTTATTTACTAATTTATTTGAAGTTGACACGCATGTTTCTCAAATATGTGATATTGTGGGAACTATGATGGAAACTTGCAAATTAATGCAAAAATGGGATTCCATGTAATAAATATACCAGGTATCTAGGCCTACAGGAATATCACATGAACCTGAGGAAAGTTGGTAAAATAAGAGGAAAATAAAATAAAAAGTATTGAAAAACATCCAAGACATTTGAAACAAGATTACAAACAAAGAAATCTAATAGGATATGTCAGAGAGGGTGAGATGCACTTTTAAGCCAAAATTAGATCAAATTAATATTTTGAAACCTAAAATAATTTCTCCCATCATCATGACTTGTCAAATCTTAATGATTGTTTTTTGTTTAAGTTCACTTTCTGAACAAAAACAAAAAACAGAGCCTGATCTTAAATTAACTAACCAGGAAAATCAGTTTCTTGGTTTTGGTTTATTGTGTTTTTCTGTTTTAACTTTGAAGTTTGAAAAATGGGATTTTCTTTTGGATATAAAGCACAGATTTACAATATCCTTGCCACATGTGCATATATTATTTGAAGAAAATTTGAGAATAGTGCAATTGTTTTGAGGAAACAGGTAAGCTGCATCCAACGTAAATTTTCAGTTCTTCACTAGTTTTGAATAAATTTTCTGCACTTCTCATCATGACTAAATATTAAAGAGTTTCTCAAAAAAGAAATTTCAAGATAACATCGCTCTCAACAATCCAAGTTCAGACTATAGTATCACTTTTATACATACAAGGCATTGTTTTATAAATCAGCAAATTGTCTTTCCCCTCATTTGAATATGTAACGATATTTAAAAATGCATCGTAACCATATATGCATATTCATATTGATCATTTGCATTTCATCCTGTCTGACAGAGTGTTAATGATTAAAGGTTAATAGAATGAGTCTAGCACAAACAAGGGAACAAACATGCACCTGCACCGCCTTTGTCATTCTCCGTTTCCGTGACAACCACATCAGCCAAAAATTCGGGAGGAGGAGGGGGCAGTTCGTCCTCGGCATCCAGTATCTCCTTCAACATTTTGAACGATCGTGACTGAGCGCTAGGATTGATGTAACCTGAATATTGTATCTCTTCTCCCTTTTCTGTCTCTACCATGGTCGCGCTGACCTTCTTGGTCGCGCTGACCTCCTCGGTCCCGCTGACCTCACCTGGTTTGGGACTGAATCCTGTGTCTCTCATAGGCTGATATGGTTGAGGTTGGTAACTATCACTGTGGAATCATAAACAAAAATGTTCAGAAATTAATAGTGATAATTAAAAGTATCTGCATCGATGTAAACCGATACATATCGCCGATGTTAGCAGAAGAAAGGTTTATCGTGGAGAAGGGAGATAAGGGAGGGTGCTATCACGGTATGCAATCCTTCTTCCCTTCTAGCCCATCCTATCCCCCTCACCCTTCCACATACTATAAATCTCCCTCACCCTAAGAATCAAGGTCAGTTTCTGTCTACAGATGCAATTAGCAAACAATATACCAATCTGTCAATTTCATTCATTTGTCATATTTATCATCTCTGCCACTTTCTGCTTTGTAGATAAATGGCAGTTGAAATTATTAGCCCTTTCCTTTCAGCTCAAGAAGAAAAACACCTTTATCCCAGCAATTTTCAGCTCAGTGCACATTTACAGAGCTAGTTCATTAATATAGGCTCAGCCAAACCAGCTTTTACTAGGAATAATCTCACTGTTACACGGTCACTAGGGCTTGCAGTAGTGTTTATGATGAGAATTCAAAACAACTGAACCATGACAACACTTGAGATGTAAACTGAACCAGAAATGTAATCCTAGATCTGTAAATGACCTTGTTGAAACTATCGAAGAGGGTGTGTCATTTACAATGCCTGCAACTTAAAACTGTGGAATATACGCACTATTACTTTGTGTTCTTGTGCGGCAGGTTCGGCAATTTGAGTGTGTCCATCACAGGATGTGTTATGAGTAGTTGCTTACACGTTGTTTTGGTAATAAGGGTTACAAAGTTCTATACAAAATATTGCCATAATTTGGCAAGAATCTTCCATCAGCAGTATGTGTGATCACTCCTTCTATGGTATACCATGTAATGTGGCCTGTGATCATGGCTCCCCACCACAACCTCATTCCCCCACCACAACCACCCCTTTCCCCTTCCACTTCCCCTCAGTATAGAAATTGTTTCAATTAGTCTCATGTAATAAACATACTTATTGACATTTTCATTGTGTAATTAATGAGGATCAAAATGAGTTAACAACATTTTGGAGATCCCTCCACGACCATAATGGGTTAAATTGACCAATTCAGGTAATTGAGAGGGGAGACATTTAGTATAAATACGGGTTTGTCATAAAGTAAATGTAAATTTGCAACTCTCCTCCCAAGCCAAATGGTCCAGGTTCATAACTTTCCGGATGGAGCCAAGTTTTGAAGACTTTGGATCATAATGTTACCAGACATTCAGTTTTTTTAAATTCTTACTTCCCCACAGAGTCATCTATCATCCCCTCAGTCTGACCCTTAAAGGTTTCTGCGATGTTCTGCTCCGAGTAGAGTCCGGCAGGGGAGTTGAACTGTAGATGGACGACCTGGGCTGATCCTCTTCCTCCTGGTGGTGTGGGTGCTGCAATGGGCGCCGCTGGTTGAGGAGCGCCAAATCCTTTAGGGCTAAAATTTGTTTTACTTCCAGGATGCAGAAACTCCTTTAAAAAAAAAAAAAAAAAAAAAAAAAGATTAGGGTAAACACTATTGCTCCTTCATGAGAAGGTAAATAAACTTTTACTTTAGAAATAGTTAGGCTTTTTTTTTTGGAATATTGCATGCATGCATGCTTTTGTTTTCCCCTGATTTTTTTTTAATAATAGGCAATTTCAAAACGACAGATTTTCAAGAACTATTTTGTTGATGACTGTTCTAGCAGATTTCCAAAGATTATAGGATATACATTAAGCTTATTTGATTATACCAACAAATCATTTCACTACCAAGTAGGGTGAATAAAGGGGGGCAGGGGAATGCTAAAGGAGAAGAAACAATTGTACCTAGTGTAAAGTTTCCTTTCATTGTTTTTAAGACATCACATTAAGGTAAAGCGGAGGTTAAAACTGTATCATGAGAGAGGAAACTCTTTTTCCCTTCACCTACCATTGATTGATTGATACTGTACATTGCAGTGAAAATGCAATTTTTAGAAATGAAAGGTTCATTGTACACATTACCAAAAGAATGAAAGATATGAAGTGACATCGGTAGACCTCTTTTTCTGGACAGAGGTAACATGGATTTTGGAATGATTACAAGTCCTAAAAGCTACCTACTGGTGTTCTTAATAAATGATCATAGCTTTACTAAAATCCTAAAAACAAGCAAACTTAACATAGCATAGCAGTTATTTCCTATTTAAAGGATACTCTACTGTGTGTAAACTATATGCCTCATAGGAACTACAGGTACTTTGTAAGAAAAGTCACCCAACAAAGAACCTGGCAAGAGAAACCAAACAACCGAACCGAACCGTCTGATTGGCTCTCAACCCCAGGCAAAAGACCGAACCACTGATTGGCTCTCAACCCCAGTCCTCTTGCATCGAGACTGTGACTGTGTGATCATGGTCAGAGGTATACCAGGGGTCATTAGAAAGGGCACGGATAAGTACTAGCAAGATCTTAGTCAAAAGCCCAGAACTACAGGTTCTCCATGACTGATGACAATGCAGTTTTTATACAATGTATATTGTAGTGAAATATTTGAGGCCCTGCCAAATATTGTATTTAACTTTATGGTGAACAGTTGAACAAGTACAGAAAATTGAGTCAATGCTGTGGATTTTACAGACAAATAGCTTTTCCAGGAATGAATGCATGAAGATATTAAAATGAACATAGCATGTATAGTCTCTGCGTATATTACAAACTTGGCACTGTACACTGTTGTAGTAATAGCCCTGCCAAGCCTGATAGGTGCCCGTACAGTCAGTGAAACCAAACTCATGCGTTTATAGACCATATGTTATATGATACATTAATCACAAACTGTAAACAACAATATACATACTGTATACATCAACATACATACTATACGTACTGTATACCGGCAACAAAATACCATAACTTGATTTGTTGAAGGTCAGACACAATACATACAGTGCAATTATCTTTCTTCTTTTTTTTTCTTTTTTTATGTACTTAATGCTGTATAGATTTTTGGCAAAAGGAAACAAACAAACCCATATAAATTAACAAGCAAACACATATAAACAAACAAACATATAGAAACAAACAACAAATAAAACATCATTATTACAGGAGCACAAACATGTTAAACCCTTGATCTTCCATACTATGCAATACTAACAGAGTTCAACTAGAATTCAAAATGAGGTCAAATTGACTCAATTCAAAATTCCATTCCTTTGAAAACAGTTTCTTGTTAAGGTCAAGTAGGGTTTTGATAGTCTGTATAGTAATATTGATTATAGTAATTACAGCCATACAATATTAACAAAAAGTCTGATTGTAACAGTGTGAATTTGAACAGGATGTTGAAGAGTATTGTATATGCGAAAAGATTCACTTTGCACCTCAATTGTAAATGGTGTCATCGCAATTGATTCACTGGGCTGTTATGCATGGTTCTGTTGATAACGTCACTACGCAGGTGGGCGGGTATACAGAGCTATTGGACAATGACAGTTAGAACAGGAAACACCACGGAATGACACACAGTAGTACCATATTTGGAAATTTTAGTAAGACACGCGAAATACATCTACTATCTACTACATGTATCACATTCTCATACTTTTATAAGTCATTTTATTTAAATTAAAAAGGCAACATTTTACTTTGGAGGCTCAAGCTGCCTGCAACATATTACTTAAGGACTAGGTTCTGTTCCTAATTACTAATTTTATGTAGCATTAATGTATGCATGGAATGTTGTTTCATATTTCCCGGCATATTGTTGAAAATGACAGAATGGATGACCGGTCCCAGATGATGTCAAATTCCTCCTGTAACTTGGGCTGAAAATGAGATCCATTTGAAGGAAATGCTCCGACAAGATTTATGTAAATAAACAAAACATATATACATATAGCCCTTACATGCATTACAAAATTAACACACACAAAGTAATTGATGGTATACGCCTTCTTTTCAGCATTGCATTCCACTGCATTGGCTATATATGATAAAATAATACGTAAACAAAAAATGGTCAAGGTTTCGGTAACTTGTCAAACGCTTCATTTTGATGTCAAGTTGTTTTTGCTCATCCTAAATTGCAGGAAGGACAGAAACTGAGGAGGAAAAACTATCCCATCATGGTTAATGTGATTGAAGACTCTCTACTAGTACTGAATAAGATTATTTTAGAAGACTTTTGTGCACTTTAAATAGTTGATGATGCAATTTGTGGAGGCACTTTTAGTTTTAACTTTACCTGTTGGTTATTGTTGGCCTTCAGTGACACCTTAAAATTTCCTGAATCATCTTGTGTGATGGGCTTCCAGACTCTTGTATCTCCCCTGTGAATATTAAAAACAAAAGTTTTTATGTGTTAATTTTATGAAACATCATCAACCATCTCAAAAAGCATGAGTGAGATCTGGTACAATATTCACAAGTAACGTTACTTAATGTGTACAAAAAAGCAAAAAACGTAATTAAGTTGTAAATTTTGATTGTGCAAGAAATATATAATTTACTTCATGACATTAAATGTCTCAGCAGTCTTCTGTTACCGTTATGATAGCTAACCAGTAGGAAAGGGGAGGTGGGAAACAGAAAGATGTCATAATGTCACCATTTCCCCTCTAAATATGTCTGGCCCCCTATATGATGATAGATTCCAGGGCTGTAATATATCCCCTAACCCCCCTCCCCTCCCCCCATCAGGCTTGCATAAAGATTTAAAAGTATTGCCAAGTTTGGTAAATATTCCTTATATATACACTGATCTCCATTAATGTCATCACAATGTTGGGAGGTACTAATCACGTAGAACATAATAATATGAAACTGATACAATGACGGGCCGAGCTCTCTGTTTTATTGTACACAATTCATCTCTTACTGTAAACGAAATGAGAAGCTAAAATATCAAGCAACATCAAATTACATATACGTGAGATATACAATAACCTCATATGAACCATCATTTCCATGATCATGGAACCACACTATATCACACTACATTAATGTCATGTTGAGTTATTTTCATGTGGTAACTTAACGATTATTACACTTCACGGGTTATAGAAACTCAGTACTTCCTGCAGACATGGTTATGTTGTTGTTCTCGGTATATCATGTTGAAACCTTATCCTTATATGAGTTTACAAGTCGAGCATAAAATAACAGATTAAATTACAACTCAGCCAAGTCTATTTCTGGTAAATTTATAAACACGATTCTGTTCTGTAAACTAATTTACAAGATAAATGAATAGTGAAGTATATGAGAGATAACCTTTGAAGGATATAATGACATGTACAAGGAGGGGGGGGGGGGGGGTTGATGGGGGGGGGGACCCTTCAACATTGTCTTTTTTTTACAAAGCTGGGAATTAGGAAACTTT
>JAAAKB020000009.1:1267768-1279635 GCA_010014835.2 Apostichopus leukothele | reverse complement strand
TTAAACAACCACCATATTGATAAAAAAACCTTTATAAACAACCCTGTTCCACCCCCCCCCCCCCCGCACCCTCGCTCTCTATCTTTCTCTCTCTCCCCCTCCCTTTCCTGTTTTATATCATAATTACAATTTTCTTAGTATTAAAAAATACTGAAGAAGAATCTTACCAGTAACAAGGTAGGTAAAACATCACAGATTGGACATCGCAGAATGAAATGGCAGAATTACTGTATGGAGAATTTGTTCCAAAGTTTATGCTAAAAGTTATAGCTGGAAAGATTATAGTTGGCAGAAGAGAAAACCTCATTACCAGTTAGTTGCAAAGATGAAAAAACTATCTTGAGCAGAACGCTGCTGACTGAGGACAACAACAGGAGAATCCAGATAAAAACTTTTCCAAGATGTACGTACGGCTAAAAATAGATGGGGAATGACTGATCAATGGCTGCTTTCTATATGTTTAGCTGAGCTGTACTTTCCACCAATTTTCCTCACAAAAAAATAGGTCCAAGTGATAGACAGTCTTCTTCTTCCTTGAAAGCAGTCAAGATGACTATATGCATTCCACTTTAGATTAGCTCATGTCAACTCCTAGCTTGGTTGTCCAGGACAATCTAGACCTTCGATATCAGAGCGTCCCCGAGAATATCACAAATATTCAAAACAAATTTACAAATAACAAGTCTCACAATTTCAGATTACGGAGGCGACCGAAAATTGCTTTGCAAATCGCATATGGTACAAATTTCAGCAAGAAAGATCAGGTACAGTAGAACTTACTGTCGCTATAACTTGGGAATGATCCTTTCTATTTGATAACGACTGGTGGAGTTAAGTCAGAAGATGTCTATAGCTCTGTCTCTGATAGAGTTGGTTGAGATGGGAGCAGCTGCTGCCTGAGAGAGCGTGAAATACCAAGGGAGATGAGAATCTGGTAGAAAACTTAGTCTGTAAGGTCCAGGATCGTCGGTTGATCTATTAATACAGATTCCTCTGAAGATGATATCAATGGGAGCTTTCCTCTGATCATGAGCTGCGAGGGATGTCGCTGCTTCTGTTGTCGGTGTCTGAATATTTCCCAGGGTACTAGGGGTAACGAAACGAAAGAAAACAGAAAGATGTTCCGTTCGATTTAAAAGAAGAAATTTAAGAATGATAGAGCCCTACATGAGCGGTAGAGAGAATGACAATCATGCCACCCAAAGTTAGACTACAAGAACTTGCTGAAAAAAGTTCAAGATTATTTCACCTTAAAAATGTTAAGAAAACAAATTACAGACCGTGTACAGTATGCATCACCCACAGTGTTTTTACTGTATTTAAAATGTTGAGACTGAAAATTAAATATCTCCACACTTAGGATAAGAAAGGACTATAAAAAGAAATACAATAAATAAGGAAACAAAAAATCTGCGTCTTAGTTAAAAAAAAAAAAAATTAACAATTTTCACATCCATTTTATCAATTTTAATTATATGAGAAAGAAATGCAATTGACAATATAAAACTAGTAAGATTCAATATTACAAAAACTGATGAAGACTTTCTTGATTAACTAGACATTTTAAGACTTTTCCAAACAGAAAAAGACATAATTTCTAGTAGACAAACACATGAAACTGCCAATCGGTTGAAATAATCTCTATAGCACCAATGCCAATCCCAAGAAGAAAGGTAAACGAAACATGTGGTCTTGTTATCAACGTTGTGTATTCATCGATAAGAAAGCATAAAATCAATTTACTTGCTCTTGTCAGGTTTCTTCTGGTTGCAGGATGATAAAACAGCCAAACACATCGACAGACTTTGTATGACAAATACACACTATGTGATCCACAAAGCTATAATATATCCAAGCTCATCATATCAGGAAACTTTGGTGTATTATTTTTTTATGTTTTTTTTTTTTGTTGGTGTCTTCTTTAAAGTTCTTTTACACACAGTAAAAATAAACAATGTAAGTCTCCCTGTCAGTGGCGGGTTTCACTGCTGCTCCCATTGACCGCTCTGAGAGGCAAGCATCATCTGTCCTACCTCCCTCATTTAACTAAGAATTGCTCACATACTGAGCATACCAAATGGTCAAATGTCCCGGGTGGAAACCTGCCACTGATTGGCCCGCAGCTCCAAGAGCCCTGCTGTGCAAAAATTTGGCTAGTGCATGTCACATTTTGAAAAGTAGGGTAAATGAAAGGCACTTGAGGCCAAACATGAAGTCTCACCTCTTGAGTTGAGGCAGTTCCTCATAGATTAAACCATCCTGCTTCTTCTCCCAAACACCAGCATCTTTCCTGGAATCTCAGGATATGATGTCTATGGAAAAACCAAAACAAATCACTGATTTGAAATTGGCAGATATTATTTAACCGATGCAGCATGCGGGCAGCCATCTTACCTACCGCTGGTGTTAATCCAAGAGACAGTTCTATAAAGCAGTGAATGCATAAACACAATAGTTTCAGGAAAAGCTGGTTTTGTTCTCTTTTTCAAAATTACAAAATTATCAAGTTTGATGACAACTTAGACTCGAAATACCAACTGGTTAATTTACTAAGGTTTACTTTGTCGATATCCAAATTATGTGAGACGGAAGTATATATTCTGTTTTATATATCAGCTCACAGTTACATTAAACTTGAGTGTCTTTTCATTAGAATCTGTGGACAACACAACCACTTTTTTGCCTTTTACATTTATATCGCAACTAGGGTATTGTATTTCAAGAGCTGCCATTGCAGGGATTCAGGGAACATATAATTTAGCCTAAGCATAGGGGTAGGAGGTGGGGGGGGCTGCAGCCCCCCCCCCCCCCAAATCAAATTAGGCTCCTACGCCTATGAGCCTAAGTCTTAACTATTTGAGACAGAGGCAGGGAAAGATCTTATTAATAACTCTTAGGAAAGCAAATTGTAAGTTACAAATAGTATGGGGGTATAAGCTTGAAATGCAAGTGATCACACATGGGCTCCAGGGACCCAGTTTCCACCAGTCGCAATGTTATAAAAATAATAACAAGGATTTATAATGAGCACGTATCCACCTAGAATGGGGCATTCGAGGCGCAAAAGCTTGTGGCATAAGGGTGAGTTTTAAGCTTCTTTATAAAGGAGGTAGGATATCACCCCCACCAACTCCTGCCCCTACGTCCCACCCCCCACCCTACAAATTATGCAATGTGTACAATGCAATGTCTTGCAGGCTGAGGAAACCAGGTAAACCACAAAACTTACATAAGATATGACCAGCATTGTGTTGAATATTAATTATTAATGTGGCTAATGTGACAGTTAGCCTCCAGGGAATATTCAACAAACTGTTATCAAGACAAGGATCTGTCAATTGAAACCTTTAAAGTAAGAGTGAAAGGGGATGCCTTGGGAATGTTTAGCATCATCAACACAAGAGTTCATAGGGTGAGCATCCACCAACCCATCTATTTAATTAGGTCTATATCTTCATGAATTATTGGTAACTAGGGATTTGTGCCAGAAACCAAGATGATGAAATATTTCAAACTATCCTCCCTGCTATTGAAATGAGGGAAGGTGTTGTGATGGAGCCATATCTGAAGGATGGTGAGAGGAAGGCTGGAATGCCCGTGGGGGCATTGGGGAGGGGTATGGTTGACCAGAACAACTGAGGTGCTGCTGGGTGTAGCTAAGGTGAACTGGTTCAATGATAAAGCTTGGGAGAAAGGCTATATGGACCAACAGAGCACAAATCCCATTAAATGCCCCAAGTTTCATTTAATTCTGATTTAAAAGCAAGCAAGGAATTTGTTTTGATGACAACAGAAAAAAGGAGTGATCTTTGTGCTTAATATTTCAGTTCAAATTGTTTCACTGAAGGAATAACATGGACTTGTACCAATGCAAGTTCTTAAACCGAGGTACTGTTATGTGTGCCGTATCTGGGATACCATTTGGCCACTTAGGCCAAAGAAAAACAAGAGTTATAGGGTCATTTTGCTCCTTGTCTTTATGTATCTACTCCTCAATCATGCATGTCTAGTATTTCTATCATGAATTAATGTATCAATATAGACTTTAATAGCTGCATGGGTACTTCTTGGAGAAAAGTCACCACAATTTCATAGCCTGGGATTGAAAAAAAGCAAACTTTAATTTCCACAGAACACTTGTTCTGTTACCATGTGATCATGCTGACAGTACTGTATATTTTTGGAGGACAAAATGACAGTTTACAGGACATCAGTAATATAATGCCCCCAAAATATGCTAGAAAGTAAGATAATTGGTCACCACATGCTCAAATTGCAACACAGGTTTTGCCAGCCACCCTTCAATTAGTTTCACAGACTGAGACATTTAATCGTCTATTCTAACAATGCTAAATGTCTCAGAAATAATTTTGAGGACCAGAACCCGCTCCAGAAAAGTACTTTTGGAAACTTCCAGCAACTGTAAAATAGGTTTAACAACCCACACTGTGTATACTCAGAACAAAGCACACCAAACCAGAACCACCCTCACTCAATGCTGGTATTCAAAGGAATTAAATGCCAAACTACTCTAAAAATCAAATTTGTGTTCCCTTTGTGAAAGAGGATTAGCTTCTGTTCATGGCATACCGACACCTATTAAAATACTTTGTACAAAAAGGATTCTTTCTGTTAAATGTGATCAAGGGATAGAGTCTCCATAGGAGGGTGAAGGCCTCTATAGACAGTGCAATAGTAGGTGAAAAGAAAAGAGGTTTACTAAGGTTCTCTGCAGTCTGCACTTAATGTTTACACAATGCATTAATGACCATAATATTCTTTGATTATTGAAAAAGCTATTTTAAGAAAAGTGTTACTTTAGTGCCCATCCTATTGTACAGTACAGTACAGTACATGCAGACAGGGTTGAGAATTGACCGACCAAATGGCATCAGTACTGCCAATTGTTTGAGACAGCTATTTTGACGTGGCCCTCCTAACTTAAAACTTTATCTACTGTACTTCACTAAATCGACCAGTTTGCAAGCAGCGAAGTTAAATTTCAGCTTTTTTCGTTGTCTTCAAGTGTGCGAATGCAACAATGTTACAAACTGTGGTAACATAGGTACAGTAGACAGGAAGGTAGGTACAGTAGACAGGAATGTAGGTACAATAGAAAGGACAGGAACTAAGATACACAGTAATTAGGTACAGTAGACCTTAACGTACAGTAGGTACAGTGGACAGGAACGTAGATAAACAGTAGGTACAGTAGACAGGAGCATAGATAAACTGTAGGTACAGTAGACAGGAACGTAGATAAACAGCAGGTTCAGTAGACAGGAACGTAGATAAACAGTAGATACAGTAGACAGGAATGTAGATAAACAGTACTTAGGTACAGATGACAGGAATGTAGATAAACAGTACTCAGGTACAGTAGACAGGAATGTATATAAACAGTAGGTACAGTGGACAGGAACATAGATTAACAGTAGGTACAGCAGACAGGAACGTAGACAAACAGTAGGTACAGTAGACAGGAATGTAGACAAACAGTAGGTACAGTAGACAGGAGCATAGATAAACAGTAGGTACAGTAGACAGGAATGTATATACACGGTAGGTACAGTGGACAGGAACGTAGATAAACAGTACTTCTAAGGTACAGTAGACAGGAATGTAGACAAACAGTAGGTACAGTAGACTGTCCTGAGCCTAGATTCACAGTAGGTACAGTGGACAGGAACGTAGACAAACAGTACCAGGTACAGTAGACAGGAGCGTAGATAAACAGTTATTAGGTTCAGTCGACAGGAACGTAGACAAACAGTAGGTACAGTAGACAGGAATGTAAATGAACTGTCATTAGGTACAGTAGACAGGAATGAAGATAAACAGTACGGTACTTAGGTACAGTAGACAGGAATGTAGACGAACAGTAGACAGGAGCATATATTAGCGGTAGGTACAGTAGACAGGAGCATAGATAAACAGTAGGTATAGTAAGTAGACAGGAATGTAGATGAACAGTAGATACAGAAGACAAGAACTAAATAAACAGTAGGTAAAGTAGACAGGAGCATAGATAAAACAGTATGTACAGTAGACAGGAATGCAGAAAATCAGATGGAGACAGTTAAGAGAGGAGTGCATTAAATAATAATGACAAAGAGTCTAGAACACGATGTTTGTTTAGAACTTAGAAATAATCCCACTTTTTGAATATAATTCAAGTAAACGTCAAAAACTTCTTTGTACACAACATTAGGTTTGCAAGGTCTTCAGACCAAAACTATTGAAAATTGGATCAATTTCAGTAACCAATCATATTTTACCAACCATTCACCTTTAACCTGTCACAACAATCTATTGATGGTCTCTTACTTTTTTAATTTGAGCTCCTTAGGCAAACACCCTGAAGGTTTGTTTGGTATAAAAGTCTGCCATTTGACTACAAACTTTTACCAACTGTATTTCAATTATTCCACGTTGAGCTATTAACAAACCTACACACAGAGTCATTGCAAGAATTAACAATTGATTATTAATAAATAATTAGGTCTTCTACTTTTAAATGAGAGTCTTTACAATCTTGATCTCGAGGGTCCATACAACATCCCAGCTATTTAAAATTCTTGAGATGGCATTCCTGAGACATCAGGTCATTATCTATATTAAGAGATGTTCCTTCCTCAAAGAATACAATCACACACACTGTATACACACCTGGCTGTTGCAGTGACCCTACTGTTTGGGTCAGGGTGAAAACTGCAATTTACTGTGAAGGCCTAATTCTCATGTACAGTACATTATCTGCCAACCTTAGCTCCTGTGTACAGGAACTACATTAGTCAGACCTCAATTTATGCTAGATGTGGCACAAACCACAGGCCTGTCCAATTTATTTACACACTGTATCACACACAGCAATGCAAATATATATGACAATCCATGAAAACCACTGATAAGTTACAAGGGCAAAACAAACAGAAAAGCAAAACCGGGAAAAAGTCTAACATAAAGTATTTGAAAAGTAGTGAGTATGTATAGCAGATGGTTGATATTTAATTTAGAAATTCCTTCTGAACCTGTGAATTGGAACTCTGCCACTATTGGCCATTCGGTTGACTAGTTTTTAGATCTGTTAGTGACCTTATTCCTGCCACTGAAGGTTTTAAAGGCATTGAAGACTTGCCCGAAACCGCGTGCCACACTCTGAAAAAGTTAACTTATTGTTGCTTGCAAATGACGTTTTGTTCATGTCGCTACAAAATGTAGACAGTAATGTTACGTGATACCTTAATTGTTATCTTTAGCTGGACCTGAGATGTCCATCGCTGTATTGTTTGTATACTGTGCTGTGGGTATAGACCGCAGCTGTATGTACTGACTGTACACTAGTGTCTCATTACCGACGGTAGCAAGCTGTGTGTGTATCTTCTGGGATCGATGGTGGTGTCTAACACTTCTGTAACACCTCATTCGAAACTAGGTCAAATTACCGGCATTAGACGGTTTCTTTTTGCGCGAGTCTTCACAACCTTTAACTGGTAGACTTAGTGGTCAAAATGTCATGTTAGCTTGGGAATTTAAAGTTACATTACTCATACAATAAAAATTTTCCATTCCATTCTTCTGAAACTGGTTTGATTTAGGCTATACTTAATACAAATTTAATTTCTCAGTATCGAAACAATTTAAAATAAATCAAACGAAAATTGAAATTGGAACTGATCATGTACAAATTTAAATATAAAAATTTTGAACTGTTGTTAATTTCTGACATATACCACCTAGCGGCTACTTTACTTCCTTGTCTTTTACTCAATTCAACATCTTCTATATACTTCAGGGGAAATTTCACCACTAATATTCTGTTTAATGACCTCCATAATTTCAATCAAACCTATTCAAGCTGCTATCAGTAGGTTGCAACAGGGTATCAAAAGTAACATTTGATTAATTAGAGAGTTTTTCATTTAGTTTCCTTTCAAGCTGGCTCCATGGGTAGTGCTGACGTCAATCACAGACCACTGGCAGCAATTGAATTACTGTTCCTCGGGAGCCATCTAAGAATGAGATTAATTCCCTTCATTTCAAGAACCCCATCATACACAATACAGTGTAGATGAACTATATAAATGCTTTTAGTTTGTAGGTCAAATATCCAATTATTTCTGTGGTGAAAAACAAAAATTATCAACTTAAATCCGATCAGAAGGAGGACAATCGTAAAACAGGGCCAGCTACTACAGTTTCCTCTAGAAGTTCATTGGATGGTAAAAGTTGAAAACCAGCTGCAGTCCTCCTTTGATGCTGTAGCTATAATGTCAGTGTATAAACAGAGCACTAGTGTAATACCATCCGTACTCCTGAAGTCCTGATGTACGAGGTATGCTGTATTGGAGATAAGGGTTAGCTTGGGGGATTGTTCTTCATTAATTTAAGCCTCCTTGGAGAAGAACAAACGTGAACGTGGCTTAAAGGCATTGAAGACTCGCCCCAAACCGCGTGCCACGCTCTGAAAAAGTTAACTTTCCGTTGCTTGCAAGTGAAGTTTTCTGCTTGTCGCTACAAAATGCAAACAGTAATGAAACGTGATAGTACCTTGAAATCTTTAGCTGGACCTGAGATGTCCATCGCTGTATCGTTTATACACTGTGCTGTGGGTATTGCCTGCAGCTGTATGTACTGACTGTACACTAGTGTCTAATAACAGAAGGTAGAAAGCTGTGTGCGTATTTTCTGGGATCAATGGTGGTGTCTAACACTTCTGTTACACCTCATTCGAAACTAGGTCAGCTTACCAGCATTAGACTTTTCTTTTTGCGAGAGTCTTCACACCCTTTAACTCTTGAGTTGTGGGGTGGGGGGTTATACTCAAGCTTTAAAGCTCTGGTTCTCTGTTAGTGTATACAGCAGGTACATGTACTGTACTGTACAATGTGTATATATCCAATGGCAGGATCAACACATACAGTGTGACCTCGCATAACTCGCTCGTATTGTAGTTTTTGTGTAATGGGAACTCGACTGTTTCAAGTCAGTGTTTCCACTCGACACTTCCGAGAGATATTTCTTTTCACAAGTTGTTAAACTGGCATTGACTTGTGCAATCTTCTCAGGAACAGTTTGAATACAAACTTTGATGAATTAAGCTACTGTATTGCTGCCAGTTTGTGTCGAGTATAAACGTGACCCAACGATATATTTTTAATACCAGCTGCAGGTATACATACATTAGTTCCCTTGCCAGAGTTCAAATATTTAAGGAAAGAACACAATTTATGAAGAATTATTTGCTAAACTAAGATAAAGAATTGATGTGGTACTATAAAAAGTTACGAAAAGTGTCAATGATTTTTGCTAATTAATTCATCTGTTGCTTTGATGACAGAGAGAACTAAGATGGATCAAAATTGAGAAATTAGTTTGGCACATTGGAAAAGAAAGAGCAAAAAAAGTGTTCTTGATTTCTTTTGTAAACTTGCTTGCAGACTTTCGAGCCCATACCTATGTTTTGGATTATTTTTTTTCATGGCAGCAGAATTCAGTTGTAATTAGAGTAAAAGAGTTTGAATATATATGTTTTAAATTTTGATTTTTCAGTAAATTTATTTCAAAACTTAAATATGGTATGTGTAAGTGTGTACAGCCTATTAGACTCTTCTCCAGATATAAGATTTCTGCTGGACAGTACCTCAATAGAGACAACTTCAATATCTTACTGATTATATTTTTGTGTCCATTATGAAGGCTTTTGCCTTTAATTATTACTTGGATCAGTTTAAGTAGAATAATAGTGGTTGAATGTGCTAAGTACAGAACTGTACCTATTCTAATTTTATGTTTGCATGGTTCTTTCCACAAACAGCTTAAGAGCAATTCAGTATCTTATTGAGTTATTTGTAAGAGAAACAGATTGAACGACACTCTGAGATTTGTTTTTTTTTCAAGAGCAAATGCTTGGAAACCAGAAACGATCCTTGTTACTGTGGCATTTCTCTCTGGTGTAATTGTTCAATTGAGTTCAATTCAAGTCAAGTCAATTCATACTGACTTTTGATCAGTTTATACAGTAATGTACTGCAGTAAGTATTTTCATGTATCGGTTAATGTACATGGACGTTTAACTTATACTTATTGTTTGAAATTTATGTATTTATTTTTCCCAGATCTTTCTCAGTGTAAAGCCATGACAAATCTACTCGATATCTATAAGCCATTTTAGATTGTTTTGTATTCTGTGAGACCGCGTTGGAATCTGAGGCCCAATAACTATGGATTTTGACAGTTACCACTCGGACCGTCACCGAAACGGTCATTTTGGGGACACGTACAAGCCCCGGCAGTATTCAGGAATGTTGAATAAGAGCCAGTCTCTTCACTCCCTCCCAACTAGACAAAATAAACATGGGTTCTCATACTTGTCATCAGCCACATCTTCCCAAATGCAGAATGACCGGCCTTCCTCTAGAATGAGCGAACATATAACGTCTAGCTACGACGAGAGGCCGCCATCTCACCAGAGTGACTACCTGTCGCGGTACAGCGACCGCGTCTCGTCTCATTACAGCGACCGCGGATCGTCACGAATGAGCGATTTCTCCCCACCTCCTCAGAGGAAGAGTTATTTCACTGAAAGTGATCGGCGCGGTTCCTCCATGAGCAGGGAGAGCATGCCATCCTCTTACGAACGAACCACCAACGGCCTGTACGACGCACCATCGATCCACGATCGCGGGCCCGCATTCGGGGACAGCTCACGGAGAGGGAGTGGCTTCAGCTCGGCCAGTCGACATCGGGAGGAATTTTCCAGAAACAGCTACGATGGCTGGAAGCCGCATCAAGATGAGGAGGAGGAGGAGGAGAGGGAGGGCAGCCTCGATAAACGCTACCATAACATGTCCAGCGATTATGACAACGGGTCTTTAGATCATCGTTACGACCAGTCCTCTTCGGAGACACAGAACGGCTCCTCTAGGTATGGTTCCCATGGAAACAAATTCCATACAATCAGTGGCTCCCGACACAACTATAACGGCCCGGCCAAGGCAGACATCTTCTCTGATGGCTTTGGGTACGGTTACAATGCAGCTGGCTCGGAAACGTCACGAAACCTGAAGGATTACAAGGGCAGCAAATCCTACAGCACATTTCCCAGAAGTTATCAAACTACGGACGGAGATCTCTTCAAGAGTTCGTCTAGGAGCAGCTATTCGGGTTCTCGGGACGGCCGTTCGTCCCCTACGGTCAACGGTGGGTCAAATCATTATACCAGCGACACTGGAGTTCAGAGTGCAGAGGACGGGGAGAAACACACGGGATGGTTCCGAAATTATCAATACGGTCCCTTACTCACGAAGGAGGCAGACTTAGACGATCTCCGCGAGGACATCAGTAACCTGAGGCTCCAAACTGAAGGAACCCGTCTGAAAAATGAAGGCAATTACAGTATGTCATCAAAGTCCAGTCATCAGCTGGATTCCAGAGGTTACCAGGACTACTCCACGGAGCGAGAGTCGAGAACAAAGAGGAGGGACGAGCTGCAGTCACCGAAGGTGAGGGCGGTGTCACAGGATCGAGATTTAGGATACTTTTCAATGAGGAAAGAACAACCGTTCAATCCGCCCGAGAAGTTCCACCGGTCTTTGTCGGAGGGACGGCAATACCACAGCATGACAAACCTGGACTCGACTATGAAGCGACGTTCCACGAGATCACAAACCAGCAGACGGCATCACAGGCAGCACCGCGGTAGGTCCACTTCTGGTGTTGTTGGGAATTTATAACCCGTCTGTAGAGATACTAACACACTTAACGCATAGCAAACTGCATCTGTTATATGCAACCTATCCTTTCACTTTCCCTATTTTACGCATTAACTTATGTGATGTGATTGTTTGAAACCACTGCACGGTCAT
>JAAAKB020000009.1:1246064-1267668 GCA_010014835.2 Apostichopus leukothele | reverse complement strand
CTGGCCTTAGATGCAATTTGGTGCTCCAAATGAGATTTTTTTCTCATTTGGAAATGAAAAAGGGGTTTTCTGACTTGGGGAGCGGGGGGGGGGGCGGAATGATACTTCCGCCCCACCATATTTTTCACTGGGGGGGCTGGCGCCCACCCCAGCCCCCCCGGTTCCTACGCCCTTGTTTTGAGTTATCATGTGTACAAGCATAGGCAGCACATACATATACAAACACACATCAACCGTATCACATTAATTTTGCCCTTGGCAAGGAGTAATGGTTGAATGGAGAATAAAGTAACAGGAAAATCTGACAGTGTTTTGTTTCTTATATTTGTGTGTCATAATGTCAACAGTGCCATAGCCACTCTCTATGATATGTGAGCAGGCAATTGTATCATAGATAAAATAACATTTCTTCATAAAATCTACAAAAATAAAACAAAAAGGAAATAAAATACAAAGCACCATGTGTACAACTCCATTAGTTAACCCAATGTACCAAAAAAAAAAAAAAAAAGAGAACAAAAACTGTTACATAGGTTGGATATTTGAGGTCTGATGGTTGGCATGGATACCAAACCTGACAGGCAAACCTAACAATTCCTGAGAGACTACGTAAGGATATAATCCTCTGGCCTTACAAATACAGTACTATGAGTATCAATTAGTCTTTTAGAGACTACATAAGGATATAATCCTCTGGCCTTAATACAAATACAGTACTATGAGTATCAATTAGTCTTTTAAGCAAAGGTAGAATTACAAGATTTCATCCCAAAGTACTAACAAATATCTTTTAGCTCCCGGAGTAACTTTTTGGTATGCTAAAAGCTAAATGTTTTACAGAATTTCTTCCAGTTCAGAGACTGAATGAGGGCTGAATCTTTTTCTGAAACGATGACATTACAATAAAGTGTAGTAGGAGTCATGACTCCAGACACTAACTTAAAGTGACTCAAATGTTTCCCTTTAAAGATAAAATAGTGACTCAAGTCAGAAAAATCACTGGTAATGACTTGACTGGACCCGAAAATGAAGTGACTCGTTACAATGCTGTTATAATGTTACTGAGGCAGACTTATGACTAAATGTACATCTTGAAGCAAAGAATTACCAATATGGGTACCCAATTCTTCCATTCCCCCAACCACTGATGCATGTTGCATTTTGATTAGATAATTCTTAATCCAATAGCAACTACTAGTTCTAGTCTAAAAGGGTCTACAATCACAAACATGTTGTGTTTCACCAGCTTTAGAAATCCTAAGGGTGTTAAATACTTCCCATTTGAACATGTTCTGATATTGATTCTGATTGCAGAAGCTTCTGTTAATAGAAGTTCTTGCAGTACTGCTTCATACACTTGGAGAGTAGTTTGGTTCTATGGATGACCATTCATCAGTCAAATCAAGAACAAATATCGATTGAAAATAAAGCTTTATCAAACAGAGATTCTTGCAAAATCAGGGAGCATTAGCACATATCTTTGTTATTGAATGGATGCTTGGACACTCAAAGCACTAACACACATCTTAGTTATTCTATGGATGCTTCAAACCAGGGAAACACACATATCTAATTAGTTATTCTATGGATACTTTAACCATCACAGAAACACTAACACCTATTTGAGTTCTTCTGTGGATGTTTGGAAAATTGTGAAACACTAACCTCTATCATAGTTATTCTATGGATGTTGGACAATCATGGAACACTAATAAACATCTTAGTTATTCTATGGATGTTTGGACCATCCAAGAAATACTAAAACCTATCTTAGTTATTCTATGGATGCATGGACAATCTTGGAACACTAACATCTAAGTTATGCTATGGATGTATGGACAATCATGGAACACTAACATCTATCTAAGTTATTCTCTGAATGCTTGGACCATCCAAGAAATACTAAAACCTATCTTAGTTATTCTATGGGTGTTTGGACAAACATGGAACACTAACATCTAAGTTATTCTATGCAAGTTTGGACAATTATGGAAACACTGACACACATGCTAGTTATTATATGGATGCTTGGACAATCACGAATCCCATCTTAGTTATTCGTATTCTTCAACAATCATAGAAACACTAACACATATCTTAGTAATTCTATCTTTACTTGGACAACCATAGAATATCAGTATTTCTTCCCAGAGGTGAGCCACACAATGAATACTTAGACAAAGAAAATGGAAACAGGCACTTGAACTGTCATGTACCCATTGTCTTGCAATCTGTCTAAAATTTGGCCTTTACATGAACTGAAGTGTATGATGAAATTTGCAGCCATAAATTCTCCACTACAAGATAAAATAACCAGTTATGGATCAGTTTGAAAATATGGGTTGTAGAATAAACTTGGTTTGGTTTCATCTGAGTTTAAAGATACATAAGAAAGCTGTGAGCATTCAACAATGTTTGAGAAAGGGCTGACAAAATTAGAGTTGCTCTTTAACATTAAGTGGATGAATTAGACAATTATAAATGAAATGTACAAGAACAGAATGTAGGAACTCTTCCATTACCGAACCAAGCTTCAAGACTCGAGCTGTCTATTGAGCTGATCAAGGCCATATCCTCAAGATTAAGATAGAGAGGGCAAACTGTTGGGAGAAAAGTTGCCCATTCATTCCATCACATGACTTCTACAACATCACATGACATCTTTGGAAAATCTTTGGAAAGGTAACCAGATAATATCTGAAATGAATACAACTCTTTTGATACACAGAACACACAATTAAGCAGACACTGTGCTGGAACATTAAAGTTTCATAGTGCTTGCCTAAATTGGTTTCAGTCATATGACTACCAAGGAAGATGAGCCAAGGAGATACAGAATAGGGGTTATTAAACCAAATTTTTAAAAATTTGATCAATTCTTGAAAAACATGAATGCCCATACACCAGAGTAACATTTATATGGCCCTGTACTCTTAGAGGTAAAATCATAAAGTGTGCATTTTTAATATGTTATAATCACAGAGAGATGTTATCAAATAACAGCAAACTGTCAATTTAGTGTTTGTCACCTGAAACATGATGTCTTGAATTTGTTCAGCAAAAGTCACAACACAAACCAGAATGCACAAACGCATTGTGGTTTCGATGATGTAACATGAACAGTTTTCTTCATGAATCTGACGTAATGTATAGTGTATAGTACAACATATTTGATCTTAGTAATCCGGTGAAAACCAGTGCGATGTGACAAACAATAAATTCAAAATGACACAGGCTGTCCTGAAATGACCATTGACCTCAACAACAGGCTTCTTGTACTAAATGTGATAGATACATCAACATACTGAATATGACATCTGTCCTTGTTGAAATATTGTGTAAAACATAGTTTTCACAAGTTGACCCCTGATGACCCCAAATGACATTTGACCTCATCCAAAAACAATAGGCTTCTTGAACTCATTGTGGTACTTCTACACACCAACTATGAGATCTGCCCAAGCTTACATTCTTGAGATACCGTGTTTACAAAGTTTTCAAAATTTTGATCCCTGGTGACCCCAAATGACCTTTGACCTCCACAAAAACAATAAGCTTCTTGTACTCAATGTGGTACTTCTACACACCAAATATGAAATTGGTCTGACCTGCCCTTCTTCAGATATCGTGTTTACAAGCTGAGCGTCACAAACCCACACACACACACATACGCCATTATGAATGTAAAGGTTACGATTATTATTGAAACCAAAAATGGGTTGTTAAGAAGCTGGCATGATCAGATGATGAAATAGATTCTCTTCAACTTAGACACATTCACTTCCATAAAACATTACCTGACAAAAAAGAAGGAACTGTTTTACTATAGGACATTGTCACTTGGCGTTGCAAATCTCAAAAATGGTCAAACACAGCTGTTCAATCCTAATTAAATGCACCCTGCTTACACACAAAGACAAGTAGAGATATAATTGTTTGCTCACACACAAAAGAAATTGATTGGTTATCATTAAGGAGAGAGTGTTAGCATTCTGTGATGCAGGCAGCCATTGCCAAAAAAAGAAAATCCAGACTTTTGAACCATTTCCAGTAGATCTGTCTACATCAGCCCTATCACTCATATGTCCTGACATGGTTGTATTGAGTTGCAGTACAAGAGAACAGAATTTACACACCGTCTTTAAACTCTCTTACCGTCAGTTTCAAAAGTGTATTGCAATGGCCGACACTTATGCACTAAGTACTTTGACCTTTATGCTTTCACATACTCAGAAAGAACAAGTTAAAATGTTTCTGATGTATCAAAAATAGCTTAATATCAAAATAAGAAAATTTCTTGTATAGGTTTAAATACTACTAAATACTGATCCAATCAATACTTTTCTACAATTACTATTGTGCTGGTGAACCATCACTTGATGTATATACAATGTGCTACCATTACTATAGATAAAACAGTATGAATACTCTGCAAATACATCGCCACAGGGGTAGAGGAGGAGGGCCAGAGGCAATAGTGAGAAGTGGTTCATACATTATCTTCACTCAACTCCCCCAATTACATTTCTGCTATAACTTTTGTCGACTTTGATGTAACTCAATGGAGCACACAACAATTTGGATAAATACACATATTCTTGTAAATTAACTAACATTGTAGACAAATCAACACTGACAAGAGAATGACATCACAATACAATTTTTTTTGTTAAATTATGTAGAAGCAATCTGCAAGATTTGTTTTTAATAGACCAGAGTTACAACAACTGAATCTGTGAAGTAACCAAGGCATCAGACTACTACCTTGTTGATGATGCAGTACACCCACTACTGTAGTTAAAACAGCAGTGTCTATCATTATTAAGTGATACTAACCATTGCTACTAAACAGCAATGTGCATTGCTATTAAATAACACTATCCATTGCTTCTAAATAACACTGTTCATCATTAGTTCATGACACTATCCATTGCTACTTAATAACACTGTCCATTATTAAGTGACACTAACCATTGCTGCTAAACAGCACTGCCCTTTGCTATTACAAAACACTTTTAAGGTGCTGTTGAACGTTACAAAATAATACTCTCCATGTTATGATTTAGCAATATCCACAGCTATCTGTAACACTGTTCAATTCTTCTAAACAACAATGTTCAAGTACCACTGTCCACTGCTGCAAGCCATCAGTACTCATTGCTACTGAATAGCCATTACCACTTAACTGTCAATTGTTACTTAATAGTTCTCAATTGCTACAAATAGTACCATCTATTGCTACAAGGGAAGCACAACACCAATAATTTAGTAGGATAATGCCAATAAAACCTGAATGCTACTTCTGAACTTTTCAGGTAAGACCCTTTCATCTGAAGGGACAATGGTTTCCATAACCAAAGCTTCCACATCTGTAGTAAAACAAACTTTCATCTGTAAGTTATCACGTTACTACCATAGCATTGCCTACACATATGCTGGTTACAACCACTCATCAATGAACCATCATGATACTACCATAGCAGCATGCCTACACACAAGCTGCTTACAACCACTCATCAGTAAACCATCATGATACTACCATAGCATTGCCTACACACAAGCTGCTTACAACCACTCATCAGTAAACCATCATGATACTACCATAGCATTGCCTACACACATGCTGGTTACAACCACTCATCAATGAACCATCATAATACTACCATAGCAGCATGCCTACACACATGCTGGTAACAACCACTCATCGGTAAACCATCATGATACTACCATAGCATTGCCTACGCACAAGCTGCTTACAACCACCCATCAGTAAACCATCATGATACTACCATAGCATTGCCTACACACATGCTGGTTACAACCACCCATCAGTAAACCATCATGATACTACCATAGCATTGCCTACACACATGCTGCTTACAACCACTCATCAGTAAACTATCAACATATAAAGGCATGACCAAATTCTGCATCCTGATTGTAAGCCATCACTGTACCTCTGTAGCATATATGATTCCATGTAACTTTTTCATTTACATGCTGACTTGCATTTCATTGACTGTGAGCTTAAAACATTGCTGTAGGCTTAAACCTACAGAATATTTTCAGAACATGTGGGCATAATACCATAATACTACAACTTATGATTGTTACACCCAGATTTACTTACAACACTACACATTAAAAGAGCAGAAATCAATTTGCTAAACCAAAACCTGCTATCAAGGGTCTGATGGTACATGCTCTACTGTATACAGTATTATATAGTCAATCATTGGATGATAAACATATATCAACAATCACATAGGTACTTGCACTTAATTTTACTCAAGACTTCAGCACAACAATGCATGAATGGGCTTAAATACCAGCTTTCCTGATGACAAATGCTCAATATGTACCAAATGTTGCACCTTTCCTCCAAACTTTCAAGATATTAAACATGTTACACCTATCAGAATATATGTAAGTGGAATCAGGTAGTAACATATTACACAGCTCTACACTTCTCAAGCACCAGCTTGAGATGAGCAACCCTTCTCTCTACCAGAATCATATTACAAACCAATGCCTACTAGATATATATGGTCATATAACCTTTGCAGGAATTCACCCCTGAATGAAAATTTGCAATTAGCAGAGCATGCAAACTATAGCAGAACAGCATCAAGTGTCCACAGCTAAAAATGGCTAGCATAGAATAGGTTACAACTTTCCTTTGTTAGCATTTTTAACATTGTTCATTCTGATCATTGCATTCTCATTCACTTTCAAATACCTTTGACATAAGTTGGCATGAAAGTGTTTTGTGAATGTTCTTTGTAAGGTTAAGTGTGTGAGGCATAAGACAACCTTCAAATAGAACCAAACTGCACAAAGCAACTTGCAAATATGAAGCAACTGGCATATAGTGAAAGTGATTTTAAACCAACACATGTTATTTATTGTATGATCCAGCTCCATGATCACAGCAAGGTGGTTGACCTATGAGATACTACATGTTCATCTTAGAGAGACCAGACACTGTAAAGTGGCAGGCTATAAGATGCACCATGTTTATCATTGAGGGACCAGAAAGTGCAAAGTGACAGGCTATAAGTTACACCATGTTTATTATTGAGGGACCAGAAAGTGCAAAGTGACAGGCTATAAGATACACCATGTTTATTATTGAGGGACCAGAAAGTGCAAAGTGACAGGCTATAAGTTACTCATCTCAAAATGGCAGGCAATGAACTACACCATGTTATCTTAGAGAGACCAGACAAATGCAAGGTGGCTGACATACAAGCTACACCATGTATATCCAGATAAACCAGTATAAACCAGATAATGCAAGGTGGCTGACATACAAGCTACACCATGTATATCCAGATTAACCAGTATAAACCAGATAATGCAAGGTGGCTGACATACAAGCTACACCATGTATATCCAGATAAACCAGTATAAACCAGATAATGCAAGGTGTGTGAAGATTGAGATACACCATGTAGAGATAAGAGAGGAAATGGAAAGTACCACTGAGAACAACAAACTTACTAAGGCCTTGACCATGGAGGCACATCCCACAAATGTAATCCCTGTTTCAAGTTTAATCCTCTAGTTATTTTCCAATGAGGTTTTTCATGATTTCAAGGTAATGAAATACTAATATCATGACAGTGATTCCACAGAATGAGCACAAATTTACCTCTTTTGTCATCTGCATCTGAAATATCAAAACCCCTTCCATAATATAAGGTGAAACTGTAATAGTTGTGACTTTTCTTCAGCCACTACTATTAAAATTGTTTGGTGTTTCAATCTGCATGTAACCATGGCCTGCTAGAAAGGCCTATAAGCCCCATGATATGTGGCTTCACCGGAAGGTTAACTTCATCCTTACCGAAGTGCATTGGCTGCATGCTGTGATTTCAAGCCTTAGAATCATTCAGGATTCGAGCCACAGCACAGCCTGATATGGAATGATGACTTCAAGTCCCAGACCTTGAACAATGATACTAGCAGTATGATGCATGTAAAATTACTTAATTAGAACCTATGGCAGTATCACATAGTATCCTCAACCTCTTGTAATTACTTGAATTGAAAGCGATTCTTCAAGCGTAAAGCAATACTCCTTCCTATCAATCTTTCCATGATGCATACCATCAGCATCTGAACAACCATCATAGTCATCTTCCCCTTGAAAGGCTCTTCTGTCGATCCATTCCTCTTTGTTGCATCACTGAGTATAGTGCATTAAACCAACCTTCAAGGACTACAAGACTGACCACTCCAGTAGATCATGGTAATTCTGAATACATGTACCAATGTCCTCAGCCCTCTGTAAGTGGTCACACGCACGTGGATTGGGAGCTTTCCCATTCATTGTTTTCAATGTCAGACTCTGGCGAGTCTTCTCCATCAAGGAGATCATTGTCACTGTTACAAGGACTAATACCAGCTTCGTTACCCCGACACGTCTCCTGGTCCTCTTCTGAGCCTCTAGAAAATGTTAATATCACCTACGAGGAACAAATGGATTTTCAAATTCAGTAAAAAGAAAGAAAATATCACTTTCAAACAAAATAGCTACAAACTTTGATTAATTCTTTCCTCTCCTGAAAGATGGCAAGTCCATGAACTTGTAAACAACTCTGTCATTAACTGATGGCACAGAAGTCATCAAATGGGAGTTATAAATCCCAATTTCATAAGAAAGTTGGACAAATTACAGGATAATTGACTCACAGAGAAGAGAATCCTGACAGACTACAATTTGGATGAAAATCTAACTGCTGTAAAACCATAGATAACATATATCAAAGTCATTGTTATTATCGTTAACAGTGTTGCAGGAAGTTCCAGATATGTGAAAATGATTGAGATGACCCTTTCATGCCACGATTGTAAATATTAGCAGCTAATACCAGTATGTTATATCTTTAATCTGTGAGGATTATTTCAATACATGTACTACCTTAACAGCCGATTAGAAGGTTTGTTCAAGCTCTAAGTGCTGGATTCAACTAGATGCCACAGTAGCTTCCTCCAACATCACCATGTCTTTAGTGATCAATCTGACAGTTAATTATCAACAAATAACATGCGACATGTGACATTTTCCTACCCCCCTTATTACCCTCCCCCCCCCCCCCCACCACTTCTGAATCTTGGCTAGATATTGCATTCTTCGAAAGTGAGACAAGCATGAAAAACAGTTTACTGATACCAGCCATCTCCTCTGCACCCAACATCTCTTATTTCAGATATCATACCTTAAGATTAGGAGAGAATACTTTGTTGGTTTTGTCTTTATTGGCTTTGTCAATCTCATCCTTCTCCAGCTCCATAACCATAACATCATCCCCAGCCTCGTGATCTCTCGGGGAATGTTCAGCAGAGTTGGAAGAATTCAAGGTACCATTTTGGTAGATCACATGGTGGTCCGGTTGGTCCTCAAGGCATTGTGGATTTACCACAAAGAAAGTGTTGAACCAGAAGTGAAACATTGGTTTTTTGTCCTAAGAAAAACAAACACATCATTGTAAAGATATTGCTCAAAGGTTCTCATAAACAGAGATAAAGTCCATGATGAGTGACCTGTTAGATCAGTAGTTTAAATCTTAATGCAACATGTAGCCTGTTGAGCAGCCGATTTTGTATCGGGGTAAAAAGATAGTGTTACTCATAAACAGATAGCTACATGTGAAAACACACTGACTGCCATCTGTGAGGCAGTTTAGCTACATGTGAAAACACACTGAATGCCATCTGTGTGGTAGTTTAGCTACATGTGAAAACACAATGAATGCCATCTGTGTGGTAGTTTAGCTACATGTGAAAACACACTGAATGCCATATGTGTGGTAGTTTAGCTACATGTGAAAACACACTGAATGCCATCTGTGTGAGTGTGTGGTAGTTTAGCTACAAGTGAAAACACACTAAATGCCATCTGTGTGGTAGTTTAGCTACATTTGAAAACACACTGAATGCCATCTGTGTGGTAATTTAGCTACATGTGAAAACACACTGAATGCCATCTGTGTGGTAGTTTAGCTACATGTGAAAACACACTGAATGCCATCTGTGTGGTAGTTTCCCCAGTACTGTATGTATTTCAAATTCTTTCAGAAACCCATTAAGAGCCAAACATTTATTTGTCGGTTTCGCTGCTGTCGTAGGAAAACATACCAATTTGTTTCTAGACTTGACATGAAACTAACAGACAATGTTAGTAATTTATGGGAGAGTGAACCATGTTTGAGTTAATTTGAAATGTTGTAAAATAGTTTCACTTATGCTACAGAAAACATTATATAACATAGCAGGAGACTGTTTAGCATAGCATCACATACAGTATAGCACTATAGCATATATACAAAACAATGGTCAAAATGTTATTTTATGAGCTATTTGACAACTGACAATCACCTGGTCTACAAGCTAAGTAATATGTAAACAGCAATGGCCCTTGATTACATAGACTGTCAATGGGCCTCAAACTTTCTGTGCAATCTTTGGTATCATTTTGTTCCTTGGTTCTTTAGTAAAACTGTACAGATCTAGCTTCCTATACTAGCCATAAATTTATTGAAATGAGAAACTGATGCAACACTAGAAATAACAAATGGCTTAACTTGTGTGTTATTCTTAGGATTCTTAGGGCTGGTTTATTGCATTGATATAATTTCCTGATCAACTGACAAGTGTGTCATATCACATGTTGCAGGGCAAATTTTTTAAGGAATTTTCCCGGTTTTCCGGCATGTAAAGTTGGTGGTAAAAAAAAAGGCTGGTAGGTCAGAAACCGCATCACGTGACCAGTGTACCATAAGACAGTAAACCCATGTTTGTGTTTTTAACTTTCACCACATTGTCTTTATTAAATGACATCACCTTAATAGACAAGAATGCATTGCATTAATAGTATCTGTTGTCGTATAAACCTTGTGTCCAAATATACGGCACAAAAATTTGTCAAAATGTTAGGAACTAAGTGAGAGATGCCATGCCTTGTTGGTATGAATGTTTTAGCTGCTAAGATATGCTTTCACAAACTTTCAACTTAGGCAGGCAAGAACCTCTTTATGATCAATGCTAATTGCTACCACTTATATGACTACAAACAGTTCAATGGTAAACTACTGTAACTGCATAATCTCATTGATGAGATACAAATTTCTCATCAACGAGTGACTGACGTGGCATGAAATGATGAATACAGAACCATTTCAAAGATGAAACCATAGATATTTTTCCACTCTGAACACAATAGGAATCCAACCTCTGATGCCTCCTCAAACACACCATGAGGACTCTACTCCCTAAAAATACATATTGATTTACTTTTGTTTTCATTCTGAATAATGCAGTAATTCAAAACATTACAGAATAGTCAAGTGCATCGACCCTTTAATGTTAACAAGCTCCTTCAATAGAAACTGAAAGTAGATTACTAAAGTCTAACAGTGAGCGATATCTATTGAAATATCAAATGCTCAGTTACATTTACTGCTAATGCCACACAAGCTAGCCACATAAATCTAGATGACAAGGGTTACATGTTAAATTACAGTACATCACAGATGACAGCTTAAGCGCTGATGTTATTACATAAGGGCACAATGCACAGGAAACTGTCGTGGTTGTTAGAACTGGGAATGAAATCCAGAAAGTTTCAGACTATCTACTAAGTAATGGCATCTGTTTGCCATCAAAACAGTTGTTTGCTACAAGTTATCCATATACAAAATACATATCCCATACACACAATTACCAATAGCTTAACCATGAAACTGTCACTTGTTACATACCATTTTAAGCATTGTCGTCTTGTGAAAGAACTCAATTTTGATGTCTCCGCAGACTGGTTGTTCAAGCTGAAAGTCAACATGCCTCTGCCATCTTTTGATACCCTGAAAAGATGAATTATTAACTATCTGCTTTAGTATTGTTAGAGTAGAGAGCTGTCTTCAAGCTCAGCCCATATCCCATGATCTCATATTCACCAGCCTAACCACCCCCCCCCCCCTCTACTCACCCACATGACTTTGCCAAGTCATTCATACAATGCAGTGTAAAAAAGATCAAATTCAACCTGGGAAATATTGCATCAAAACATACCAAATGAATAGTACATAAAGTTCCTTTAGTGTTGGACTAATCAGCATAGTTGGCATATCAAATTTGTCTCTGGATTTATGTTCAGCAGATACTTTGTCTCAACTGTAAATAGTCAGTAGTTATTGCTGAGGTTTCCAAGAATAAACTTCCACGAATAAACTCACAAGAAAAAGAAGCAAGTCCCACACTGAAGGATAAAAGTTGACTTACTTTGGTTATTTCAGAAGTAAAAATCTTGAATTTGTGTTGATAAATTACAAAGAAAGGATTGCACGTCCCATTGCTCATCATTGGTATTGTCTGGAGTTGGACCCGTTGAAGGAGAATCGTCTGCGACGTATAAGTCAGATGACGGCGTAACAAGGCACCGTAGTACTGAACGTATCTCCTCTGACTTGGAATGGTCACACCCTAACAGCAGTAACAAAAAAAAAAACATTTATAGAGATGAATATATCACACTTATCTTCCAATGTGAAAGCTTACCACCAGAGAAAATGATACCTATCAAATGTGCTTCAGGAATATTGACCTGAAAGGTAAGCACAAGCAGAATCCTTGAATACTATGACTCTACCATGAGAAACTCTTGTCTGTTTATATGATATGTAAGTTAAATAGTCATGCCTAAGGACATGTGTGTGCTGTCATTCTTGTGCCACCAGGAAGTGATATAACTTCAAATATTGCTGCGGAGGGTATATTATTGCTCCAGAAAAGCTTACATCATCAAATTAGCCTTTAAACATAAATTGCATTTCAACTCACAGTTAGTTAGTAAAGGTTTACGGAACTTTTCAGCATGCTATTCTTGTCTCTTTGTGGAGTGTGTTAAGACCTTGTAAAATTTTAAAAGTGATAGTACCTTTCCTAGGTTACCACAAAAATCCAGTGTAACATATAAAGAAATGTATCAGGAGTCCTACCAACATCCAGGAAGTAGCTTCTGTTTTATCAGCTATGAATTTGTCAATGGAAAAAGTGTAAACAAAGACCAATTATTCTTAACAAAAAAAGTTGTTATGACAGCAGGTACTACCAACAACAAACATGTAGTGTCTAACTGGGCAAGGATTAAGATTTTGCATTTTCCTTAATAAAGGCTTTACATCACAACAAAGGCTGTGAACAAAACAATTATTATTCTATTCAAGTTGCATTTTTTCTGTAATGATTCGGTACTCGGAGGAAATTCTGCTGCATTTATTCAACAATTTGACAAGCTTGAAGTTTAAATAGTAATGGAAAAGGGAGAACAAGTTCTTGGTGGTTTGTCAGGTGGCTTTTATTTTCTTCACCATCACACTGTACTGCTACATGTATCTGATAAACAGGTTCTCTCAGCCGGTGAACACATTGAACATTAACCAATTTCAAATTTAAAGCTGACGTTTTTCCAATTACCATTGTCAATGAAAATTAACTGTGTAAAATGATATGTTGTTTGTGCTATTCATATATATGGAAATTGTCTATGTGTGGAATGATTATGTTGTCTATACTTCTGTTAGGAAAACAAAGAAATATTTGAATTACATTATTTATGTCCCTGTGTATGGTCTGATCTTGATAATTTTGCAAAATGTTGGCACTTGATTTTTACCTCATATGTGAGGACCATTAAGCCCTGTCCAATTACTAAATAATTGCAATCATCGATCTCATGTCATCATTGGCCTAATTATTGCTACAGCTAATGTTACTGGGACAATACTGTTCCACTACCCATGTTGCCAGGACAGCAGCACCCAAATCCATGTTTATTTGAAATTGCATAAGATGAATTGCATTAGACAAATGATTCCAGTCATCAAGCAAATGACATTGTCGTGTTGAACTTTCGTTTTACATCATCTTTTGCTTTCTGAATTTTCAGTCAGTTACCTAATGTTACCCTGTAGATACTTTGTTTACTTTGTAAATCAACTAGCATAAACATCATCACACTCAAGCTACTCACACTGTACAACACTATGCTTTCCAGTTTGTCTGGAACACTTAGAGCAGTCATTTTCATTTTATTTTATGATGCATATCACACTATTAGTGTCTGCCATTGACTACATTTGCAAAATAGCACAATTGACTATGATTATGAAGGAAGACTTACGACAATTTTGTTTTATTGCTAATCTGGTAAAGAGCAAACAATGTCTTCAAATACCAGTATATGTTGGAAATAACTTAACAGATATCAACCAGTATCAGCCTAACACGTACTTTTGGACTGATTTGGACTTTATTTTGAGGAAACATCAATAGAGTGACATCTCACAGACGAGAACAATTTCTAGTTGGGTGTTGTCATAGTTTTACATGAAAACTTCTCTATCCAATATCAGCACTATCTATCAGCACTTGCAAATTAGCGTTAAAGATGTTTCATTTCATTCAAACCTATGGTTAAGTGTATTCAATTGTATTTTTATATGTTTTGCTAAGTGCATTGAACCCTGGGATTTTGCGCTATATAAGCACCGGTGTAATAATAATAGGTTAGTGACATTGGTTGGGTTTCTTTCCCCTTCTATTTTCTTTAACAATCAACAGATATCTTCCAATATATTGATTGGCATATGGTATGCTGCAAGCTTTCAACAACCATTCTTGCATATTCTGTATTCAAATCATTACATGTAATCAAGAATCAGTAGGGAACTGAAACAAAACGTTGGTGAATGATGATCACAATGATCCTTTTACCAGGATAAAATGTAGCAAGGACCAGCTTGACCGGGTCAAACAGTGTGGTCATCCAAATTATTTCTGTCATCCATCTGACAGGATAAAGGTCACAATTAAACCAAAGATAACCCTGATTCTATCGGAAGCAAAATGGACAAAATTTTGGCATATCAAGATATTTGGAATGTAACCGGATAAAATGTAATCGAATTGACTATGTGACAGGCTGACTTGTGATCATTTCATCAGAAACAATAAAAAAAAAAGTCTTCTTTGTATTAGGAAACCTAAACAACAGAGTCATCACTTATTGTTCTTAATGGAGCAATGCAGAAAGTGACAATATTATCATGCAGAATGTATTCTTGAAAATTGGATTACATGGACATGCAGGAATAGAACATTGACCACACTTCAGGTTGTTTTTCTTTGGGTAGGACTATGATGTATGAACAGCAAGTTTCTGCCCAAAGCCATCTTCTTACTAGAACTCTAATTTGCTAGTAGCACTGTTGATGAGTTATATGTCATTGCAGATATGCATCCACAATACACTGAAGACATGTGATACCTTTCCATCTTTCGTCCTCATTTCTCCATAATACTCCATTGCATCTGCACTTGTTTCGCAAGTCCCCTGATGAAGCAGCAACGCACAGATCATAACTCCCGTTCTGCCCTGCATGGGAAACATCGATAGCAATAGGAACAATGTAACAAAGACTCTTCATAAAGCAAAACAAGACAGCTAAAATTAAACTTCATAAGCCACTCTTGCTCAATGCTATATTATATGATATGCATCACTTGAAGCATATAAACCACTATTTTCAAAATTCGAATTGTACTAAACAATAAACATAAATTTAATTCGTTCTACATAATCTAGTTATGGCCAGAGATGCTTTGCAGTGCCTTGTTACAAGAAAAGCTACTTCCATAAATTGTGCAATTATGTAATGTCCTACCATTTGAGTTTGATCATGTACAGGTTTTTGTTTGTACATGCCACAAGTCATAGTGATTCCTTGCAATAAGTTATGTGAGAACATGTTATGTAATACCTACACACAAGGTTTTCAAGGTTTGATCATTTTTACTTCACTGAACAGAAATGGTCTTGTACTAAAGTAAGAACTTCATCAAAGGTTACTTTTAAAGTTATCATGTGTACAAATTTTCCAAATGACCTGTGACCTCCACATAAAACAAAAGTGTTCTTGCACTCCCTAAGGTGGATTCACATACTATGTATAAAGTTCATCTAGGCTTCACTGTTGGAGTTGACATGTTTACAACTCAAAAATGAGGTCAATCGCTAGGGATCTTATATTTACTTAAATGGACTGACAAACCAAATGTGTTGCTAAATTTACTTTCATAATCACCATGTTTAACCCTGGTGACCTTCAATGACCTTTGACATTCACAGAAAGCAATAAATTATACAAAAATGACCTACACAACGATCAATGGAAATCCTGTACTAACTAAAATGGATACACATATCATGTACACATGTCATGCAAGTTTTCCTTTTGAGTATTTGTTTCCACAAGATTTTCAGCCTTGGACCTGCTTGTGACATTAAATGACCCTCACATACCGAACACACACCCACACGTAATCACAGTTGCTTAGATCTAAGTTCAGCAAGCAATCAAAAGTGGGTAGACTGTGGAGTTTTAACTCATACAATTTGAGTAACATTACAAAATGGCAGGTACGAGAACTAATCTTTGTTGTTAACATACCTTCCCTGCCTTACAATGGATTGCAGCCACATTTTTATCATCTTCCTTCAACCAGTTGTCCACATCTTCACAGAAGGGGCGAATGATTTCCATCCTTGGTGGATTGTGGTCATCGAAAGGGTAGCAAGCTACACGGTTGTAAAATTTTGATGTGTCGTAGTTCCGCTCAGAACATCTAAAGTGGGTGGAGCATGAACATTAAAAGCTTAGCTTATTGAAGAACTAAACGAGACACAAATCCAAAACTAACCTTTCTTAAGAAAAGTCTGTGATAGAAATTAATGAAGAACAACACCACCCAATTAAACAAACAGTCCACATAAAAATGCAAGATGCTTTGTTTTAATTTTTAGACCTTTGAGAAAATTTCAGTTCCACTTGCTACTAGTGGTGCACTCCTAAAGTCAAAATGAAGCAAAATGGACTAACTCTAGTTACAGATATATTCATTTGTACATTATTCTCTTTGTGACTGGTAACATAGTTTACCTGTAATTGGGTTTGTCAACAATCTTAGAGATCAACCATAATTATTGATCTGTTCCACCACATCTAATTACTGAACATGATACACTATTTCTTCTCTCTTTACTCCTCCACAAAAGTAAGCTACATGAATCTCATATAAATGAAACTTACTGGCTTTTACATTACCAATGATTCTACTACCCATGGAGTGCAATACTATTTGAAGAAAGAAAAAAACACATTTCAAAATAGCACTTCATTGACTGAGTAAACTTGTCAAGTATACTTACAAATTATAGACCTTGTAGTGGTCTTTATGGTGTTCGTCCAGGAACCTGAAGGGATAAAACAAATAAATTATGTCTTTTCCTTTGTAAACAGGAACTTCCTTTAACACAGTTCATACAGAAGGTTAATACATTGCTGTCCTCAAAAAAATCAACCAACACTAGACAGTTCAAACCTGTCTTCACTGTAAGCGTAGGCTCCATAGTTATATGAAAACGTTAACAAAGAAATGAATTTTGAAAAGAGCAATGAAAAATGAGAGAGGATCCTGATTCCTTACCTATAACATTTCCTGGTAAGAATTTATAAAGGAATTGTGCAATGCTGTTGCTTGGGGGAACTAAAGACTTTCAACATCAACTGATTTGCCTTATACATCTTATCTATTAATCAAAGGTTTAAAAAAAAACTTGTTCCTACTGAGTTTCCCTCACATAATGCTAAATGATGGCAACAGTCCTAAAACTGGAGATGTGGCTAAAACTCCTAACAGCCATAATGCTACAGACTCTGCCACGTGGACACAAGTGCAATAGCGGGGTCCTACGCATATAATAAACGTATAAGGTGTGTGATCATTGTGCTGCAATATATATAAGTTACGAGGATAGTTTAACAGCGTGTATCTTACAGATATAAATGAGAGTTGTTCTTGTTGTGATTAGCTGGAAGAGATGCAATATTGTCAGTTTGATGTTAGTAACAAGTGTGTTGATGAAATGATACTTTGATGACTGCAAACTACAAGTACAATATTTTAGGTTCTCTGACTGGTAACTGTTCTTGAAACAAAAGTCAAGAGGAAAAAATTTACTTTTGATTAATAATAGAGAACATATTCTAAGCAACCTGGTTAAATTTGCATTTAAATGCATTTGCATTCTATGCATCATTTTCAATATGACAACAATTGAAGTTGACATGTTTTGTACCAAATGCGAACTTGAAGTAAATTGGTGTGAAGTCACAGCTGGACACTAATAAATTTAGTGCGTTGCTTTTCTTTAAAAGCTTATTCCAATTTTCTTCAAAATTGGGATGCCTTGACAACATATGAATACACCACAGACACTGAGGTATTGATAACTCTACATCCAAAGCTACCCAACTCGATCCAATGCAACAGTAAAAGTGAGAAAATAAAGACAAACTAAACAGTTTGCTGTCAGTGCACACCTGTTTGTTTCAAGTTCATTTATGGTACAAACTCTGACAAATTCAAAACCACAATGTAGGAAATGTGTGCAAAGTTCACCAGGATGTTTAGTATATGTTCTTCTTTCATTAGTAAATAATGAATTTTCCTCTGGAGTATCCATTTAAAATTCATTTCAAGCATAACATTAGGATAAACAAAAGGAAATGCTCAAGAACAGACAATCTTATCAATGAGCCTTTAATTGACATGCAAGAAGGACAGTCTAAAATATGTATAAATTAGGTGACATTTATAAAATAACATAACCTCCTGCTTACTTAGAAGGGTCTATACTTACTTGACCACAGATTCCATGTCATTCCTGTACATGCTCTCTAGTCTCTCTGCCGGAAATCCCATTGCAATAACATTTTGAGAGATATCTGCTCACAAATGTTAAGGACTTCTACAACAAACTGCAATAGCCCTAGAATACATGATTTCTACAATTTTTTTAAATTGCTTAACCAGCTACATGTGTAAACCCATCACTTGCTTTACCAAGCATTCAGGATAATTCAATGTATAGTCCAAAGATTTTCTGCAATGAGTGTATACTGTAACAATCTGGAAGAGAGTAACAATGATGACTAATCAACTAATAAATTATGTTACAACTTAGACAGTGTGTTACTTCAAGTGTACAATCTGATGGGTCTGAGAGTGATGAAATTGGCAAGAAATGGAAAACAAATGATGAAATTTAATAAGCTGAAGTAATGCTTATTTCAGGTTTTATGGTACACACATGCAGTAGAAGCATTCACTGAAGAGATGGCAATTGTTGTTCACTCTTGCACTGTTGACATTACTGTTTTGTTATACTTACACAAGTACTGAATTGAATGAGACATTAAGTTCAAGCCATAGGTACACAATTTGCAGAGTTGTAACTGGTCATTTTAAGGTTTACCAAAGACATCACCTGTAATTTTCACGATGGGAAAAAAACTTTTGCAATTTAGTGACTCTTGTCATGACTTATTGCAACACTGACAATTTCCATCTTAATAATTCACATTATAAATAAACTTGAACCATTAAAAGGCAAAGGATACAAGTAAGATCTAAGTCGTATGCCCCAGCAGTGTATCTGTTCTTGTTTTTGCTGACAAGTTCTCTTATCTTCGCAGCCATTTTCTTTTAATTATCATATACTGAAAATCATTTGATGGTTATCATGGAAACAGGAGGTGCAACACTCCTGGTTGGTCTATCCTCCCAGAAAAGTTGTTTTGTGATGAAAAACTTCTGGAAACTTTTTCTGAAAATAAAAAAATAAAAATTAACACTTTCAAATAACAAGGTCTTATTGGCAGAGTACTGATTCCACAAGGTACAAAATATTTTGACACAAAATTATCTGTAAATTAACAGTCATATTAAACTGTAACAAGAGCAAATTACTCTATTGCTAAATTGGAACAAATGAATGTGGGTAAAAATCCACTGCAATGTTCACAAGTATCTGGTTATGCAGCCTATTTCTGTACTGGGAAAAGAATCAGGGAATACTGGAGGGAGGGGATGATATCACACAATTCCTAATTATCAGATTTGGAAGAGTACTACAGTAACATTACTGATATAGTCAAAGACTGAAAGAAAGCTTAGTTGGTTAGTGGACACTCCTTAGTTCAGAGACACATTTAGTGCTCAAAGTTTGTGCAGCAGTAACAGTTAATCAATGTTGCCTCAACCTCTGATAATGTTGCAACAACAACTCATAGATGTACTATATTTCTGCAGATATTTGGTTCATTTATCAAATAATAATGTTACACAGAGTTGCTATGAGTAGCTTCATTTAAGGATGAGCGTTGAGTGACTCGTATAATTACCAGTGATGTTCCTGACTCTAGTTGAGTCGTGGACTTGAGTAAGTACTCTATTATCTCTACGGGGACAAGATGGACAAACTTGTTCAGATTTTGGCCACCCTACTTTTACAGCCAGTCGTGACCTCTAAGATGTATGGCTTGCTTGTTTCTGCTTTGTATGTGATTGATGTAACATATTACCAACATGCTTTACCTATTTAGACAGAATACATCTGTAGGAACTAGATCATTCAGCCTATGAGTGTAAAGTATTCATCCTTAGGGATGCATGCACTGTATGTGGAAGCAATCACTTTCCTTTTGAGTTGTTAATTGCAAATGACAACTATTTACTTGTCCTGTGTGACATTTAGTTAAAACACTATACATTATCAAACAGATCATTACATTTTACTAGTTCTTTTGAGCTTCTTTCCCTTACTTATTTTGTATCAGACAGCCAAAGTAACATTTCAGGTTGTTCAAAGTGCAAAGAATGCCAGACAAACATGACAAAGAAGGCTTGCTGTAACATTTGGTATCACTTTTGCACATTCATAAGCATGATAACAATCATCAATTGATGAAAGGCTTGTCCAATAAAGTAGTCAAGCTACTGTACTAAGCTGTTTGAAGACTATAGTACCCACTTGCACGGTTTTGGTTTATCCACAACAAACCGACTGAAAAATATCTTAGATACACTGTACTCATTGTATACAAAGCTGTTTGCAGCTCTAGTTTCAATCACTGTTAACAAACTACTTCTACTGAATGGAGACTGTGGTCAGCCGATTGTGTATGCACAAATTATGTTAGAACATTTTGTCACATTTTCGTCATGAAGTACATATAATGATACCGACACGTACAACAGCAGTCATTATGATCTAGCTCAAAGCAAAATGAATAAGTTCCTGTGAATGCGTAGTTTTGTAATGTTTTTTACTTTTTGGGGAAACTACTACGCCAAATCCGTCTTTCAATATGTTCACTTTTAATTTCCATGTTGCTACACTAGTTTGATCAAAGTGAGCATTTTTTCTCACCACTACTGTACTTCAATCAGGGTGTTTTCATGCATATACAGTGTGTAAATGGCATGCAGTATGACATTCCAATTCACAGCTCATTCATGGAGTGGCTGTAATGCTAGCTTTTGAAACTGAAGTTGCTTAATATGAATATACTTGGTGAAGCTCATTGATTTCTCCCATGCAAGGTATGCTCGGTTGTCCACGACGCAATCAATTCAGCAAAACAAATCAGTGTTACATTCATGTCCCACTGGCTTCAGAGTTGTGCCTTACCCCTAC
>JAAAKB020000009.1:1229517-1245964 GCA_010014835.2 Apostichopus leukothele | reverse complement strand
ATGCGTCAGATTCCGTTTATGCCTATCTCGAATGTGCTTGCCTACTGCTTTTTACATGCCCGAGGATCTGTCCGTTACAATCGAAAGAGTTGCCGGGCGTTCTCTTGGCAAAAAATATAAACGGGAAAAAAACTTTGTGAAAAAGAAAGGTACAATAGGCTATTCATACTAGGGTCTTAACAAGACTAGGCGATACACTGTGTCAGCATTCTTCCTAGTTCAATTTCTATGGGTCTAACACAGTGTTGGACGTAACGAGGATGATGTTAAGATTGACAATTCGTTACCCTCTTTTTAACACTCTGCGTAACTGCACATAATTTGAGCTATACCGAGGTTTGATAATGTCGGTTACTGTTCTAAATTTAAATATTCTTGAAACGTAACCGTGATCTGAAGATCAAGTTAATCAACTACAACGAAACAGTTTTCGATGGTGGAGAAATGGTGGTAAACTGCATGCTAAAAAATGTATTTTAGGATTGGCAAATGTAGAATAGGTCTCGCTGTTTTAATTTTCTTCAGCCTCTTCACTCCCACAAAAGCCTCAAGTTCAACGTCTATGTAATATCCTACTGATGGATAGAGAGAGTGAGAGATTGGGGTGGCAGTTCCGAAATAAATGGTGCTATACTGAATTGCAGAACGTATATTGAAGTGTTGGTGACGGCTGCGGTAGCAGCATATTTTGTATTTTGTAAAAAGTGTCCAACAGGACCATATCTGCTATGGTCCAATGTCCGGACGGACTAATATCCTTGAAAATTTGGTCCGCAATGATAACAGGGTAAATGGTCCCCGTTCGAAAAATGGCTAAAAGGGTAAATGTTTCACCAAAAACGTCAAATAAGGCGATGGTCACTAACAGAAAACGTCGACCTATATGGAACTATACGTTGTGCGAAGTTTGCAAGAAGGGTGTTTGTACAGTTGAGAGGTCACCATCGTGTTGGCCACAAATTTAGCATGTTAAAAAATTGCTCAAGGTCTTAATTTTATTATGAGTGAGAAAGACACTTCGAGAGTTGGTAGTAAAATGACTGTTGAAGTTTGATAAAGAGTGAACCATTATTCAATTGTCTAGCATAAATAATGACCTAGGTCCAAACCAAAGAATTACTTTTGAGGTTTGTTACTATAAACTATTAACAACCTTTATTACGCTGGTTTCATTCGTATCGTAGCATGGGAAGGGCCTCGCTATGTAACAGTACGATGAGTATAACGCGTTGTCGGTGAAGGGTGAGAGGGCCATATGACATTGAAGGCGATATGCGAATGGGTCATGGTGGCAACATCAGGATGTTTATGTTGGTTGGTCGGTTAATGAAAGAAAGTAACTGTTCCTTAGGAACCTAGCCTAAGTTCGGCTAGTAGCCGAACTTAGGTCGAATCGTTCAGATTTGGAGATACAAGATCCGAAGTATTTTATATGGAAATCCAGACTGAGCAATGATGCAACAAATGAACAAAGTTGAAGTATAAATTGGACTTTTTATATCGAAGTAAGTCAAAATAAATATGGTAGGCTACGTAATTAAAGTAAAGTAAAGCATACAACGGTATAAACAGTCGAAAGAAAGTAAAGATTTGGAGGAAATAGTTGAAATTTTGAGGGGAAAAAAAGGGGGAAAGAAACTCGAGATGATAAATGAATAGTCTTGACTTCAGTTGAAACCCAAAAAAACTAGAGCTTCCAATGTCCCATCAAGTTAAGACCTTCGTAGTATTACAAACTTAGAATTCCTATGGAGAAGAAAGTACTTAGGGTTTGGGGATCCTCCATCAGAAACAATTGAAAGTTTAGACGTCAAAAGGTGCCTCCTGAGATATTTTTTATAGTGCAAGGTTGTACAAATAAATATTTTTTTTGCGTGAGGTTGAACAGGGGATCAGTGCTGTCCCCACACGGCCGTGGATCTGCGCCTGATGTCGTCTTGGGCTTGCAGTTATTATCTGATATTCTACTAAAAATGAACTTGAAGCAAACAGGTGTGATGTAATAGTTGCACACTGACAAATAATGTTTTTTTTTCTTCTATATTTGTCAGTCTATTGATTTGACCTTGGATTGGATAGGGTTAATAGTTTGTCTAAATGAGATGTGAAGTTTATAAAAACACCAATACTACCGGTACTATCACATTATGCATGCATCCAATTGTGGAGTATAAAATTAGACGTAAATTTTAAAGGAAAACAAAACATTTTTATCGGTGTGCAACAATGACGTCACAGCTGTTTGCTCCAAGTTCAATTTTGGTACGAAAGGTGGCAACTTCAACTGTCAATATCTCAAAAACGGTTCATAGGAATTGAATACAAATTTCACCAGAATGCTTAGATTGTGTTCCTCTTTAACATGTCAAAGAGAAATTTGACCGGGACTATTCTTTTAACGGGGTACCCCGATCACGGGGGCACACCGATAACGTAAGTTATTAGGCAAAAAGTGCCCAATTAATATTCCAAATTGTAAGAAGTACTTAAAATAAAATAGATACACAGAATTGTGAGCCACTAGTAAGGGTATATATATAAGCGGAAAGCGAAAAGGAATCTTTAACATGTTTAACAAAATAAACTTAGTTCCACGAAACAGTTTGATGCTGCTCGATCTGTACTGCTGGGACGTAACAACAGGCTTAAGTTTCCAATAAAATGTTGAAGAAAATTTTTGACCTCAACATGGCTTTACAGTGTATATCAATCTTTATCATTTCCTTAGCATTTGTCTCAAAGTAAGGTGGCTATATGGCTCCATTTGAATATTAACCGCTCCCCAGCAGTCCGGTAGCCATGCAGGTTGGGGCCCAGGGGGCACACCCCTCCACTTTCGGACTAGCGTTCTCCCACCCCACCCCCTTAATGTGTCCCCACCATCAACACAGTAACAGGTAATACATTAGTACTGTGCCCCTCCTTTAATTATTGGTGACCCTCCATAAATTGTTGGTGTTCCTCCAAACTCGGAGTACTTGCTCACCAGGGCCCAATCTTTTCTGCAGAGCTGTCTACCCTACGGTTCGGTCTAATCGAAGGTTACATTGTGAACAATATAGGAAGCTTGGCTTTGTGCCCTTTATATCTAGATTAGGGCCTTACGTAAGAACCTTAAGAACAACTGTGTAAGCAGTGGCTAAATACCTGTGAGTTGTAATTCATTTCAACTAGTATACCTTTTTTTCCATAGAATTCGAGCAAATCTGGTACAACAAGTGTTTTAAATGTGATAATGAAAGATATTTAAAAAATCTCTATAACGTAGGCACCCTTTGCGCGAGTCATTTCTGTGGGTGCATTAAGATGGCGCAAGTGACATTCAAATCGCTGCAAAGCGTATTGTTGTCAGCAATGCGACATGGCTTCTAGGTATAAATTTCTGTGGTTGGATATGTTGTTGATACGTTGTTGCGCGATTGGCAAATCATCTTAACATTTCTTTGGACCGAATTTCTGGTCAGTACAAATGCGCGCTGACTTCAAGTTTTTCATTCATTTTATGAATAATACTTGTAATGCAAGGGACCGATGTGACCTCTTGTATAACCATTTTGATGAAAACATTCTGAAATTGAAAGCTCAACTCTTCTGGAAGAACTTCGGTAAGGTATAAGTACCACATTTCATTGGATTGACTATTGGGCACTAGGCATAGGCCCCTAGGCCTAACTAAGGCTTACTGTAGGCTAGGCTATGATAACTAAGGAGAAGCCAACTAAATTTACAAGTTGTAAGTCTTAACTTAGGCCAAGGAGTTTAGGCCTTCTCCTACTCCTAGGCTAAGTTGCATGCACAATGTCTGATGGCCAAGCATTCCAATCTTTTAAGGTGCGGGGGAAGAAGGAATATTCATATAAATTCTTTCTAGCGTAGGGAACTTGGAAGTTAAGATCATGTTTATTTATTGTGTTAACACAAATTTTGTTGGGATTAGATTGTCTTTATCAAATGATTACAGTTACAAGATTGTTATTGATTTAAATCATTTGTTGACGTCCCAGTGTTAATGTCATGCTTACACTGGGTTAAACCTTCGCCTAACTAAAATTAGATTGACTAGCCATATGATACTGACAATTGGCTAGGCTTTACCAAACTTCATAATATGTATAAAAATACTGCCCAGGCTTAGTGTTAGGTAGGCCAGAGCTTAAGTATTGTGGAGATGGTTATTTCTGCCACATTAAGGCCAGCCCTAAGCCTGGCCTTACTTATTTTCTGCTCTTAGTCTTACCTTCCGCCATTAAACCATGGCGGAAACCATAGCTTTAGATGGCATAAACTGTAATTTGTGAAGTAACTTTCTCAGCAGTGTCTTTTTGGCAAAGGTAGGCCTCTTTTTTTTCTTCAATTCTTCAATTGCCTGTAGCCAACATTTGACTTTTTTTGAAAATTTGTAGGGTTCTACTGCTCCTGTAATCCTTACAGCAGAATTCTCAGCAGAATTTAAGTTTAATAACAAATTGTTAGTCTTACTTAGTTCGTTATTATAGCATTTTCTGTCAGTGACGTTTAAAAGAACATAAACTATTTCGGAAAGTTTTAGTAGACAAATGAATCTATGTTGTTATTACTATAAATTTTTAACTAAAATATCAAGCGCAAGTGAAGAAAGAATGCCACATGAATTCATTACAAAAATCAGTAAAGCTTCCCTGTTGTTCCCGTACTTGTTGTCTCTTGGTTTTCCCGCCAAAATCCTGAACAAAGTACTGTTATACAGGAGTTCAGACTGCAATTTTATCCACAACATGTGAGCAACAATATGATTTAAAATTTAAGGCAGAGGGAGATTGGGAAAGGCAAAGACATTATCTGACAACAGTTTTAAAGCTTGCAGGATATAAACTGATACAAACTGGAATTGGGAAGTTGGATATCTTGCCATTATGTGATGAGAGTGTGATGAGATGACCTAGGGTTGATATGTATGGAAATATATTACAGGAATAGGATAAAACAGAAGCCAAAAATACCAATTCAAACTGCAAGTAACAATTAACAGCTTATAGTTTTTTGTCAATGGGAACCTGGTAACCAATCAAATATGAATGATATGAAGCCAACATAGTATAGACTGCCTCTTGTCAGTGGCTGAAATATGCAGATTAATTCAGCTGAAAAGATTGCAACATAGCAAAGGGGTTTTCTTTTGAGGGATGTTCTTTAGACTGTTGTTAAGTCTTTAAAACAAGTGTATGCTTTGTACTCTGAAACCTCTTATCTACCTATGTGTGGTCCGTACATAAACAATTGCATGGAAAAAATTAAATATATAGCCTAACTAAATACATCTAACTCTATTTAATGCAGTCAGTAATTTCTGTTTTTATATTTGACCTAATTTAGGCCTGTATTATATTGAAATGTGAACAGCAAAATAACACATTAGAAGCAATAGCTACTATGATAACAAAGCAAAGTGATCCTTCCATTCTTAATACATACAATATATTCAATAGCTAGCAGAAAGAGGAGTTTCTGCCATAGAAAAAGGTGCTTGCAGCCCTAAGTAATATATTTCTGTGGCAGAAACTAATGTCTTGCTTACGCCAGATGACAGTATGGCTGGTGCTATGTTTAAGCCTACATGCCACAAGCACTTCCTATTTCATCATCCACTGGGCAAGTGTCCCCAATGCCAGTCTGTTTCAAGCTCTTCATTTTTTTCCCTTTGTTTATTTCATAAATTCATTTTAGGCAATGTAAATTCAAAATGTACTAACATCCATTACAACCTTCAGCCATAGATGAATAAGTTAGGATACAAAAGTTTCTGAAACATTCAGTAAAACCTATTAACTTTTGGCAAGTTCACAACAAAGAAGTCATTATAATATGACTACAGGTATCTTTATATTTTCAAAGTTTTCAAAGCAGCGATGACAAACAAAACTATGAGATTATATTTAGTAAGTATCAAAGTGTTAGTTTCCCAACTAATTTGCAAACGCAATTGTTCAAACTGATAACATTTGTGGTGACCTAATCATTCAGAAGTACAATGGTGGCTTTACACACCATTGGCATGCCATTAATAATGTTATCATGTGGCCTAAAGTTACGCTTTTTGTATACATGTACATTTGAGATTAGCAGTCTATAGATAGTAAAAGCAAAGCTATCTTTACACAGTGGAAAATAATGTGGCTAGAAGTTGAATTTCAACCACAAACTTTGTGTTCAGTGAGTACGAAGAATCAAGAATGTTTGTACAGAAAATCAATATGAGATTAAGAGCCATTGCAATCCCAGAAGAGCCATGTTGAACATTTTTCGCTAGAAAATCTCTGTAGTAGAATCTTACAGCTAACATTTCTATTTGCTTTCAAAACGGTGCTGTGGCCGAGTTTCCGGGAGTTTCCGGGTTTGATACCCGGTAGGGTCATAGTAAGGTGGGTTTTTCATCCTTGGAAGAGCAATCTAAGGTTTTCCCCACCTGAAATGACTTTCTTAATTGATAAGATTCCAAATTTGAGTTAAAATGTTAAATTTGGAATCCACCCGACGTGTAAGTTGTAATCCATAAGGCCTTACGGGTTTCTCCCACATTTGTGGTCTCTTATGCATCGTAAAAATAACTGCTGATTATTATTATTATCACTTCTATAATTGGAACATGATTTGATTAAATGAGAAAAGAACAAATACATGTGTGGTCTAATTATGTAATGTGTGTTGAAGTTCTGTATACTTTTGTGTGCTTTCATACTACTGTACCTGTTATGTCAGCAAGGCACAAGAACTTTGAAGACTTTGCATCCTTGGCTGAAATCACCTGCACATGCCTACCAAGCATCTTCATGATATCATCGGCCCCCACATTAGAATCTTCATTCATAACTTTGATCCTCCGTTCCCTCTCACAAATCCATCTCATCATCTGACATCCGTCAACTGAAATTTATCTGGTACATGCACAAACAAAAGACCTTTCTCTATCTAGAATGTTGACATTTTGTGGAGCTAATTTGCAAACCTTGCTTTTTATGTAAATCTGAAAGGTGGAACATGTTTAAATTTGGAAGGTTTTGATGAGTTCAACCGAAAGAGAAAATGAAAAGAAGAAGATAACCAAGGATCATACCACAGACATGTGGAGATAATTAGGCCTGTTACAAGGGTTTGGGTGGATAGTAATCCTGTTAGAGCAAAATTGGAAAAAGGGTGATTTAAGATATTTATTGCAGTAGTGGAAATGCAAAAATTTGGTAAACATGCCACCTTTGTAAAACATGATAGTGAAAGATATTTAAGGGTACCTGAACTACTGTATCAGGCATTTGGCATGTCTGACTAGGCTGACGATCCTGTTTGTAAATTTAGTATGGCTAGCCTCCATGTTTGCTATAATAATTTCAGGAAACAACCAGTTTTCAAACTTCCATCCCAAACTAACATTTAGTCACAAACATTTGTCATTGGGCATCGTCAGGTTGAGAGTATTTTTGTTACTGTTTCTTTTGATGCTTTGATGCAAAGGTTTAGGGAGGTGAAGACACCTTACAACATGGGAGCCCCAAAACCTCTTCTCCCTCCTGCCTTTCACTATCTATGGGCTTGTGAACACTATTTTCATGGTATTTTATATTAAAATTTGTCCATTACCAAAGAGTTACCCAGTTTGTAAAGCTGTCTAATTTTGAAAATTGTGCCAGCCATCCTTTCAGCTGTGTACCCAGCTAATTATCCTTTTTTCCAAGTTCTTCTGAAAATGACATGTTCTTTCTAGTATACACAGATACATGACTTGTATTGTGAAATGCTGCCCTCACATACTGTAGTCTTGTTTCAACATATTTTGCAAGTTTGTATCTTGATCTGTTCAGTATTTGTTGACTGGATTTCAATACTGCCTTATATATAAATAAGTGTTCAATTTCAACATGCGTAATGCCATAGAAAACAAAATGTGTCAGTAAAAGGTCAAGTACTTTCATTTGATCTTGTAGACATGGACTGAAGGGGAATACAAATTGATGGAATCAAGCAAGGAGAAGCTTGTTTACGGGGGCTCAACAGAGTCTGTAGGCCCTTATAAACGACATTTAATTGTTGGTTGGTTTTCACAGGATGCACAACATGTACCTTGATAACCTGACAATTGCTTTGTGGCTTCTGAAGTTGAGATGATAGTATGGATTGGGAGGGAGTTTGGGCATGACTTAATTAGATTGAATCAACTTAATGTTCGTTTATTTCTATCTCAGTACCTATACTACATATTGAGACATTCTAATATTTCCGGACAGTCCTATTGCATAATTCTTGTGAAATTTGTCACTGGGCGCTATGTACAGTTGTTAAACAATACTTGCTTATTTTGCAGATTAAAATCACTTTCGTAAACTTATAAATGCTCTGTGCATGAAACATTTGTTTAATACCAAACATGTATGAACTAATTTCCACCTACAAGACTTTGCAATACCTCTCTATACTGATACACTGAACTTCAAAGTACATACACAGCCATACCATTGGATGGGGGGGGGGGGGGATGTTTGTGTGATTAAGAGTGCTGAAATTGGAAATGATGCAGTCCTTTGCAATTGTCAAGTTGACAAACAATTTCTTGCTGAAAATGAAACACTTGACTTTTTAGAGATTTATGTTGACACATCTCATTAATTACACAATGTATAGAATCTACATCATGCTGGGAGGGAGGGGGGAGTGTTGGGTGGTGCCCTCTATTGTTTAAAAAAATGCCAGCTTTGCTTGTCATGTGGTAGAGTAAAATATGTTGAGGCAGAAGGGAAGCATGTTGTTGCTCATCTATTCCTAAACCAGGCAGGCTTAGTTTTGCCTCATTGCAAGATTGAGATAATGCAGCATTGCTGTACTAGTTTAGTGGTTTCATCAGAGTTTATGTAGTCATCATTGGGTGTGTCTCCATTTCAGGTGGTGTAATCACCAATGGGTGTTTTCTATTACGATTCGAATGTTGTTTTAACTTTATTAAAGGTGGTGTAATCACCACCAGGTGCTTGATGTTTAATTTGGAATGACTTCATGAAAGGAGGTGTGTATTTGTTTGTCCAGGTATTGTGTGTTGTGAGTAATTTGGTGACAATTAGAAGAAAGGAAACAAGAAGTTTACTTTGAAGAGTTCAATTAAGGTTACTGCCATTTTTTTTCACCACATACTGTACAGTGCTGACTTTAATAATGGAGCACAGTGCACACTGATACAAAAACAGTCTTTAGTTTTTAATCATTGAGCTGTGGCAGAAAATTGTATTTCTGCAATTCTCTACAGAACATTTTCCGGGAAAAGCCTGAATAGCTTTCAATAGTAGTTTTCAGAAGTTTTCAAAAATAGTTTTCAATATTTTACACATAAATATCATTTGTATGGTTCTCCTTGCTTAATGCCGTTTTTAATATAGTTCTCCTAATGAAGTTTCTGGGAAAAGCCTGAACTGTTCTGTTGTTTTTTCATTATTTTACATACAAATATCTTTTGTATGGTTCTCCATGCTAATGCAGTTTTTAAAATAGTCCTCCAAATGAAGTATATATAGAGTTATCCTTACAATGATTTACAGCAACAATCGGGCGTTTTGATCAAGTCATTACTGTCTGACAGCTGTACACTGACTTTTATAGGTTTTAGTAGACTGAGACACTAAATTTCTTGCCAATACAACCATAACTAAGACCATAACTAATCTAGAGTAAATCAGTGTATCTACAGTAACAGCACTGAGTCATGTCATCCACTCTACAATTTTTGTTTGCCAAACAAGGGCTCAGACAGCATTAAAAGAAACTTTTAAGGCAGCTTCCTAAAGTATAAGCAACCAAATCTCTGTGAAAATTTCTCAGATTTTCACAGAGACAATACAACTTTGGAATAATATGTTTATCCTCATCTGTAGATCTGTCAGTCTGGTAATTGCAAACAATTATTACCATAAGTATCAATATTCAATACTACAAAGCTTCATGTGATTATTTTTCAGCTGCTAATCTCTGCCAAAACATTTCAAAGGAACAGGGTGTTTACTAATCATGTTATTTAAGATGCACAACAAAGAAGTTGTAGGCATCGTCATGTAGGTATCACATAATAGATTAAATCAGTTTTAATAATCACAGGCATTGTTTCATAAATGTACCTCAAATTTGGAGTCTGGTTACAAAATAACTGGAACTTTAGAATCTCCAGATGACTAGAGATGACAGAGTTAGAGACATTCTTCTAGACTTTGTAACCATATGAATCTATACATCCATCCATCAACATGTAAGTAATGTTTCCATTTTAGATGAATTATTTGGTTGTCCAGACCCTTTATCACATGACTTAGTGTTCATCACATTTTATATGCAAAAGGGCTTAACAGAAATTTGCAGTGTTGGACTTTTTCATGCAATGAAAAAAACAAGCGAAAGTTAAGAAACTATCACGTTGTCATGGAACATAATTGGTATTTCATAATAATCACATTTAATACAAAAAATTACCATAATCTATTCATAATCAACAAACAAAAGCTGCTTTAACACAAGCATCACAACATAAAGTATCGACATCTATCATGAAATGATACAAAATGCTTTAAATACATTTATTTATTTATTCTGATGTGTGCATAGCTTAAATGCATAGTATAACACATTTAATGTTGTAGCCTTGTTATCATGTATGAAGCTCCATAATATGTATTCAAAATGTCTGTGTCATTTTTGCATCATTGGACCACCTTTGTTTGTTTTCTACATATATCAGCTCTATACCTAGTAGCACCTGATCCACATAGAATTATCTCATATGCCCATCAGCAACTCAGTGTTGTAGGTTTATTTCTCTTTTGACAGTTTTATGTATGGCCAGACTGGCCTAATGCTGACTATCTTTAATTAAGTCAATGTATGGTATAACACATTTAATGTTGTAGCCTTGTATCATGTATGAAGCTCTATAATGTATATATTTAAAATGTCTGTGTCATATTGCATCATTGGACCACCTTTGTTTGTTTTCTACATATCAGCTCTATACCTAGTAGCACCTGATCCCATAGAATGATCTAAATAACGCCCAGCATCAACTTAGTGTTGTAGGTTTATTTCTCTTGTGACAGTTTTATACATATGGCCAGACTGGCCTAATGCTGACTTTCTTTAATTATGTCAATGCAATAAATAGTGCTGCATAATGAGCTAAGTTGCTTCTCTCAAAACTGCAAAGTGGGATTGAGCAAAAGTTCAAAATTGCACATTTAGTGAAACTATCCTGCTTCTGTATCCAAAGTACAAAACATGTAAGAAATATAACATGTGTAGGCAGATACTGTTCGAAGCAAGGTTTTGTCTGCCTTTTTGAAAGAGATCCTTGGAACCTTAAACCTAAGCAAAGTAGCTCATCTTGTGTCGCTTGTGTGAATCTAAAAAATTACAACAATTTCATGCACAATGTTTTTAAATCTGTTTGTCTTGTGTGTGTGATCTGTTGACTATAAAATTGCACCATAATTTCAGGTCAGGGCACCTTGTTTGTACCTCTCAGATATTTTTCTTAAAGTAGGATTAGGAACTGCTTTGTTTTTTAACACATGACTATGCTGGAGACCCCAATGCAGCCTACAAGTGAGTCACTGAATGCAGAATGATTTAGAGGTGTTTGATTTTATCCTTCAAATGTTGAATGAACTGACAGACATTGGACCAGAATTAGGTATTTGTTCACTATTGGGATTTTTCTGTCATGAAGGGTGAGACTTGGCACAGTTTACACAATAGAAAGTATATTCAAATCTGACATTTATGCATTTGAAATGTCATGTTGCAACAAAAAAACAGTGATTTGTGACCCACAAAACCTATATTTGTTCAATTTAATCTCTGCCTCTGGAAAGCCATCCTTAATCAGTCCAAATTCAAAACTATCACAAGAGCTGTTCTTGATTTCCTCGCCAACGGCAAGAGGAATCTATTAGATGGTGATGGCTTGCGTGAGAGTGTGTGTCTGTGCATGTGAGGCCTTTGCTTGCAAACGTGATAACTAAGAAACCTATATAAGTTAGATAAACTTCATATTCGGTAGGTGGATACACCTTATTGAGTATAAGAACCCTAGTGTTTGCTGCGGATGTCAAAGGTCATTTGAGGTCAACAGCGGTTAAAGTCTGAAAACTTTGTAAACAGGATAACGCCAGTTATAAAGCAGCTTCTTATTTGTAGTATAGAAACTTGTTTTTTGTGGGGTCAAGGTCATTTGACATCAATAGCAGTCAATTATTCTGAAGATTTTGTAATTTAAACACAACAGGTTCAGAGAGAAAAATTTGAATTGTTTTGTACTCAGTGGTGTGCATGTACCACATTGAGTACAAGAAATCCTGATGTGCCATTTGGTGGAGGTCAAAGATCATCCACAACAACAATTGTCAACTTTCGACATTACTGGTGCTCTTGGTCAAAGCATGTCATCTCACTGTTAAGCAAAGCTTACTGACTGCATGACTATACAGTTCTAATCTTGTATAGAATTATGGTAATTGACGGTGCAGATTACAGAAAAACACAATCATTTAGTTTATTGATTACACTAATTTGGGTATAAATCACTTTGTTTGTTTGCTGGTTAATGCAGATAAGTTAAGGGACAGTAGTTATGGATATCACTCTGATAGTCTGGGGTAACATGTATAAATGTAGAACTAAAGCCAAAGAAGGACAAAAACAAAGAAATGGGGAAAGAGAAAGAAAATGTCAGTTGTAACAAATTGAACCATTGAACATAGTACATAACTAACCACTCTGTTAATAGTGAATTCACAATTAGGTCTCACATACAGTAATGTTGTTTCACAGTTGCAGTCGATAGACTCATGCTTAGGTAATTAGGGACTTGAAGATAATTAAAAATTGTTGCCTAAAAACAATACTCCCTTCTCAAGGTTATTTTTTACTTGATTCACAGATGGTATGGATGTCTTTCTTTACTTATAATAATATAGCTAGAAAAGTAATTGTGGATGATTTGCAATTCCACCTCTAGTCAGCCCTCGGATATGGTGATGTGATAGAAACCAGTTACGTATACATGTACATCATACATGTGAGGTTGTCGGTTTTACTTCAGAATTAATTTGAAACCATTATATATATATTAGCATATGTGCTTCAAAGCGAAAATTGCTTGTCACCTAAGAATGTGACGTGTGACTACATTTCGTTTGGATCGCTCATTAGAACTGTCATCATCATAAGAGCATTTACGAATAATAAGTTAAACATTCTATTGTCAAATTTGACCATCCTGAAAAGTTTACCTAGCCAGCGCTTTAGGGTTTACAATATCAAAATAGAAACACTTTTCAGGACTTAATTTGTGGGCGATTCAATTGACCTTTATCCCCTGTATTCTAAAATGATAGCAAACACTTCTATTAAAGTACTTGAACAAGTTACACTAATAAGTTGCAATCATATTGAATGTCAAGCATTTGAACAATATTCAGTATCCCTTTGCAATATCTTGGTTGGAGGTATATGAACCTGCATTTTGTATTCTAAAAGTGACATGAACCCATTTGCCACCTTTGAATTGGGGTTTAAGGAGAGACGGGGTGGGGGGAGGGGGGTTGGCTAATCTCATCCCTCTGGATGTTTCATATGGCTATGACATTGATTTGGGTAAATTTTACTTGTTTACAGTGTAATATTTAAATCAAGAAGCCACTTATCTCAATGTTTGTTGAAGTGTATAATTTCTATTGAAATTAAGAATGCTTTACGATGTGGCTGCATGCAATGTGAAAAATTGCCTGCTATAATTTTAAGCTCTCACACATCATCATAAAGTTTGTGTCCAAATTTCCAACCGCCTTGCTTACTTCTTTACAACTGCACACCATCTTTGACATGTTATTGTGGACGTTTGAATGGCACAGCAATATTTCTTAAGATTTTGAAAAAAGGGAGGATAAGTTTAGGAAAGATAATATAGTCAATTGTCACCTCAGGAGGTGAAAAGCATTTTAAAATGTCAGCATGAGAAGAAGAAGAAGAAAAAAAAAACATCCATCTTTTCTGTTACAAAGTGAGAGCAAGTCTCTAGTTTCGCAAACCATTCTCCCCAGCCTGACTTAAGGGGAAGGATGGCCTTCTTTCAATGCAGAGATGACTTGAAATTAACAGGCTACCTGAGTGATATAGTTCTCAATCAGACAGTCTTTTTCGTCTTCTGTATTTGACATGGAGCTAGGGCGTTGCTCCCTGATTTGCAAGTCTAATGCCACTTCAGCCGAGTTGAACGATTGTAGTTTACGGGGAATCTGTTCGTGTCGCGAGGGTTTGCGAAGCCTAATAAGTAATGTCATTGAACCCAACACTGACAACTTTTAATCATCTTGTCGCAGTGATCACTGGCTGGGGAAAACTTGTCAAGCGGTCATATCGTTGAACATGACAAAAACATCTACTTAGTGATATGAATTGTTAACTGCAAGAAGAAAGAAGGGAGTAAAAAGGGGGAAAAGCCACTTAATGAGAATTTCCTTAGTATATTTCTCATTTTGAATAAAAAACAGAAAATGATTGGGTGGCAATTTACAATTGAGTTTCTGCCTAGATGTGGCTTCATTACATTACCAGATCATAGCTATGAGCATAGCTGGGAATGCTGCAATTTTGGTAGGAATGAAATTATGTAGAGAAACTTGCTGCTGCATCAGAACAATTTGGCCTAATTAGATCAAGAATTTACCAGTATAAGTGAAAAGAGTGCTCTATCAAAGTATCTGAAATTGGCAGTCACTATATTTACAAATAATGGATTTAATTATGATTTGCAATTTTTTTTTTTTTTTTAAATTTCAAATGATAAAAGTTTGACAATTGATTACTGGGTGATAGAGTGGTCCAAACAAAATTCATGACAACTGAAGAACAATCATCAAATACAGTGATATCACAAAAGGAAGAAGAGAACATCAATTATAAAACAAGTAAACAGTATGAAGGACATGTAAGCATCAATAAGGAATATGTAAGCATCATGTACGATACATGTATATACAGCATGTAGCTTAGCATTATTGTAAGCAAAGACATGCATACGATACATACAGCATGTAGCTTAGGGCTATTGTAAGCAAAGACATGCAAACCTGTAAGGAACATGTCAACAGTATGAAAGACATTTCATCATCAATAAGGAAGATGTAAACATCATGTAAGATACATACAGCATGTAGCTTAGCATTATTGTAAGCAAAGACATGCAAACCTGTAAGAAACATGTAAACAGTGTGAAAGACATGTAAGCATCAATAAGGAAGATGTAAGCATCATGTAAGATACATACAGCATGTAGCGTAGAGCTATTGTAAGCAAAAATATGCAAACCTGTAAGAAACATGTAAACAGTATGAAAGACATGTAAGCATCAATAAGGAAGATGTAAGGCATAGTATGTAGCGTAGGGTGATTGTTAGAAAAGACATGCATACCATGCTGATGGGAGCATTTCATATGCGTTTACCTCATAAGTTTCATGCTTTGGCATTTATCAGTCATTAAGAAAAAAGTTTTTTTTATTGAGAAAAGCATTTGCATGTCACCCTATAACTGAGTTGAGCTTAAAAACAAGCATGACAATGCTTCATGTAGTTACCAACGTATATAAACTTAAATATATAATACACAGCTTGTGAAACTAAGCATGTTTATCCAACTCCCGTATTGATAGCTGGTTCCATTGCTGAGATATACCATTTTAGTATATATATAGTGTAAAGTAAAGTGTGCAATAATTTGTCATGTTGTACATGGACCACACCCCACACTGTCTTTGTCTTTTTCTAATATTGAATTGATTATGTATAGCCTTTGAAAATAAATTCAGTTGTGTGTGTCTGGATGTTATTCTATGTTGATAATACAATAGGTGAGTCATTTCACCACAACTAAACAGTGCTTTCAATTATGTAGGTTTCTTCATTGCATCAGCAAAAAATAATGAGAAAGAAAAGAAAATGAAAATGACTGCTCTAGAGCCTCTAGTAGTAGATATTAACTGAGATACATTGTCTAATGTTGCTGGTTACATTTCTCACCACAACCACTGGTTTTTCAATTGGGTTTAAATTTAGTTCATTTTATCATATTCATAAATGCTAAGAAGAATCATAAATGCTATTGAAGAATCTAGTAGTAGATATTTACTGTGATACATTGTCTAATTTTGCTGGTTACATTTCTCACCACAACCACTGGTTTTTCAATTGGGTTTAAATTTAGTTCATTTTTATCATATTCATAAAAAAAGAAGTGAAATGTGATTTTACTTCTTGTTCAAGTGCTTCTTGTTCAAGTGTAAAACTACATCATCATAGACCTTGAGTGCAAATATGGATACTGCAGGCATTATAAGTACATCTGTTTCAATTGTTGTTAATGTCATTGGTGACTTGCGTGTCTTCTCATA
>JAAAKB020000009.1:1216996-1227063 GCA_010014835.2 Apostichopus leukothele | reverse complement strand
AGTCACATGCCCACCCCCCCCAAAAAAAAAAAAAAATTTTTTAAATATTTTTTATATGTATCATGCATTAAAAGAAAAAGAGAAAGAGCTTAGAAATGGATATTCTTTGTATTGAGAAGACATACAGATTATAAAAATGAAACAATTTGATTGGATTATGGTTACTATGATTGACATGTACCCAGATTGTCCTGTTTAAAAATGACATTCTTTGGAGTGTCTGAGCCTCTTTGGTTTATGTGTTATATAAATGTTTTGGTAAAGTTAAATGTTCAAATGGTTTTCAAAGGAAAACTGTAATGGGATAAAATGATTTCTGCAGAAATTCAGTTTGTAGAAATTCTCTAGAAATCTGTAGAAAGAGAGATGCATTGTTGAAGTTTGAAAGTTTGTCGAGAAGAATTGACTGAGTGATCATCACCTGTTGAATATATAGTACATCTAGTTGTTGGCTTATGATCATCTGTCACAAACATACATCTATAACCAACATATGAAATATAGGAGAAATGTGTACTTAGGTTTTGTGAGTTCATACAAACACCTGCCTTGGGCCAGTAATACTCTCCTTTAGGTAGATCAAACCACAACTTAAAATTATTTCATATCAGTGACTCCAAAGTGATGGAGGATGATACCAATTTATCATTAACCTTTCTGGTTTTACTTAAGTTACAATGCTGTATGAACTTGATTTAAACAACTACTGTAAGCTGATTTTGGTGGTCAAACAGACATCTGGTCCTCTCGAACTGTTAACAACTTACCCTGTGTAACATTATTTGTTGATACACTGTTAGTGTTAAGTAGGCTTTAGCTAACTCTTGATTATTATTTGAAATCAAGAAAAGTACCTTTTTCTTTGGACAGAATTTCTTTAAAATTCAAATGTGTTTTTTGTCCAAAATTTATATATCCTGTTCCATAAGTGTAAGAGTATAACCATATCTGGTATAAAAAAAAATCTGATAAAATTTCTTTCCCTTTATGTGTACAAGTTATGTGTCCATGTTCTCTAGTACTGGTATATTGATTTACAGTGTAATATTAATGCAAGCACAATTTTTTTTCAATGTGGGATGATTAAAGCATGGCAACAAGCTTTAAATTTTATTAGGATAAGAAAAATGTACTGGCATATTTTCAGATAACAGCTCGTCATAGAGTTGCCTTTATATCTTTGGCATGATATGAATTAAACATATAAGGTAAATGTGCTATAAATCAATGGTATGCAAAATTTTTAAGACAATGAGCTCACATACTGTACTCATGATATCAAGATGGCTTAACCACAAGCTGCATCTACAGTAGGTAAGCTGAGCCAGACATTCCCGATTTCTGAGAACAGTCTCCGGATGTCATGTACCACATAAAAAGCATCTCTGGAAGTTTCTTCAAATTTTGTGTACTGTCTCAGGAATATCTCCTTATTTGGAAAAAAAGCCCTGAATAATTTTAATTGTACCTGTGTGGCCTTATTTGCTTCGAACAGCTTTAATGTCCAACTGCAGATCATAATTTCATGCATGACTCACACATAAAGGGAACACAAATTATTCAATAATTTCTTATAATTCACATGAGATGTCCAGTTATATTCAAGTTTTCTTGGCAATAAAGTCTTGGACACACTTCTTGTATCTTGTGGTTTTCTGAACTTGGAAAGTTTGACCATCACCCTTGAAACGTCAAACCACCAAAAACACTTAGAGGTCCTCAAAACTCCACCCTTTTTTTCCAACATACAGTGTACAGTAGGTACTAACCAAGATGAAGGGTGGACATCAATGTCATGCCCCCCTATCCCACTCTGCCCGGATTTCCTGGAAGAAATATGGACATCTACTGCTTATGTGATGGCAAGACAAACATTAAGTCAATATGGCACACACCAACTAAAAGCTTAAAAGACATTTTGTTTGTCAACATTAGAGTGAGAGACAATGTATTTTATAACAGAACGACTAAAATAACCAACTTTGAGGAGATGGCAAGTCAAACAGCACATGACTTGTAGAAGTTGCTATGTTTAATATGTATGTTGAAAAGAACATTTGCAATACATGCTCCAACATGACCAATATTGACAATTCTAGCAATTTTCAGTATAAATGTAGCTTTAAGCAACTAATGATGATTTTGATCAATTTATTGAAGCTTCTCTATATCCCATAGCAAGGTAGCTTATTAGCTTGACTAGTCAAATATCATTTCAAATATTAGTTTGTAATTGTAATTTATTGTGCGAAAAGTATTTGGACTAGAATTTTAATTCATTGCCTATCGACTCATTCACCTTAATATCATTAATAAATATTGAAGGTTGGCTTTGATACTTTGATCAAGTACAAGTTTATATTGAGTGATGTTGGGACATTTGCAAAAACTGTTGACCAATTGTAAAGGGTGCTTGAGGTGTTTTTGTGTCTAGATGCTATGGGCATGACTGCACATAATGATGTAATAAGACTGACTGGCTATCTGTCTGAGATGCTCAACACCTCCTCTTTATTTTAAAGCAACATTCATTGAAAGCACACAATTTACTTCTCTCCTCTCTTACCTGTTTCCTACTCCACATCTGCACTTTCACATCTGTTCTTACTACACATTGGAATGTTTTAGCACTGCGCCCTCGCTCCTCGGGCACAGCCCACTTACACCTCCTTCCGAATCTACCACCCAGGAAGAAAACTACACATTTCGTTAGCAAAATTAGCTCAGCGTTTCTCGACCATTTTTATTCGATTTTCTGGAATTACATCTTGGATGTACACAGTAGTACAGTACACAGTATTTGTTAACACCAGTTTATAAGTTTATGGTGGAGATGATAAGTCTGAGACACTCTTTATTTCAAACATTACCGTTGTTGCTCATTCTTTCATAATTTCAGAGTTGGCTGGATCTTAGGAGTAAGCAGCTGAGATATTTTGTCTTGACACATTAACTACATGTTTGCATCATGAGCTGTTTGTACTTCTAGTTTCATCTGCAGTAATGTGGTAAGTGTATATATCATTCAAGTGGTACCTGGGCATGCTTCAGTAGTTTATTACTATATCCTACACTCACTCAGCATTGTTACTAACGCAGGATTCTGCTTCCTGGATGCAAGATTTTAGCCAGGGAATGCAAAATCTTCAAACTGCTTGCATCCAACTGACGCAACTTTTTTTGGGAGAACTAAAACCCTAAGTACATGATCTCACAACCAGGTTAATGCAAAACATAACAAAACACATTCTTGAATGTTCCTATTGGCATTCTGATTATGTTTACCTATTCAATACTAAATGACATGGTGTTAAAAATGACTGTAAATTATTCTTAGTGAAATTGGAAAGAAAGTTCCACATTTTAGTCTGCTTGTGTAACTTCTTGACTTCCTTGAATCAATATTCACGTTCAAAGTGTTATGACAAGTAATAGAGTTTACCATTAACTTCCCTCATTGACAAGGTTTTAGAGTCTTATTTGAATGGTTAGTCAATGCTGCCCTCATTTTGTTGTATCTCTCACTCCTTTTGATTGGCTATTATAATCTTCCGTACTGTCAGAGTCAAGTCTAATTAATCATGTACATTAAAGTTAAATTACAAGACACATTTGCCATGTATAGATCTAAAATATCTGTAAATAAATGTGTTGACAGTGTTCTGAACAAACATTAATGTACTAAAATTGCTTTGATGGACACAAACTAGAGTTTATCCAGAAAAGAGCTTAGTTCATATCAAAGGAATATTTTGAATATTTTCAAGGTAAACTATTTGGCAACAAAGATAAATAATGTTTTGCAGATGTGTGCTGTCAAACAAACATGACAACCTTCATAATTGTTTGAACTTGAAAGCTGTCTTCCCCTGTTTTTGAAAAACACAGAAAGTCACTCCGTTGTAATACTGACATATTCAACTATACGGTAAATGTGTTTTTTTTTATTTATTTTTTTTAGCTCTAGTACTATTTCCAAAATCTTTGTTCAAAGAAAGTATAACTGACAGAGTGTTGAGTTGCATGTCAGAAAAGAACAGCATTACACTACATAGAATGTATATACCTTCTTGAATCAGAAGAAAAAATGGCAAATTCAAATTTCTGAGCTTTTTCTAGCCTGTTATGAAAACCTTGGAAATTATTAGATTTAGCACTTCTCCATGTTTGCTATAGGAATCATACATTAAAATTGTGCACAATTTTTGTCTTTTGCTTTAATTCACAAAGGGTATTATTTTCTTGTTGTTGCTGTAATAATTTTCTGTACTATTTGAGTCCCAAATTTCAAGGTAACATGTAGAGAAACTTTTGCAAGGTTTAATATCCAACCCTGGGAAAGTAAAGTGGGTTTGACCCCATTCTGGCTACTGTACCACTATACAGTATGTAGTTATTTTAAATGGGTTTCCAAATTCTAAAACTAGAGTTTATGTGACCACCTCTTTATCAAAGCTTGAATTGCTGTTAATTGCTGTTAATTCTAATATTATCATTCTTACCATGATTTAAGACATGTCAATGTCATGTTTATGTAAATATTTTGCTCTAAAGCTTCCAGTCTAATTCTTACAGTATGTTTGTATCAAGTGCCTTTAAAAAGGTTGAAACAATTTTATTGAATCTCAAAAATTATTGTCTTCTTTTATTATTCCTTACTATTTTTTTATTATTTGATACCATGCTGAGGAAACATCTGACCTATTTCTTTGTTAGTGTTTGTTTAAATAGTTCTTAATATTTCAATGAATGACAATTCATCTTACAACATTAGCGGTTGCCGTCATGATGAAAAACATCTTGAGAAAGCTCAGCGCTCCTCCTCTCATCAGATCGTCATCTTGTTGCATCAATAGTTTTGTTTGTGTCTAAGTTGACATCTCCACGAGATGTTTGATCTATTAAGTTTGTGGCATTTTCTTCTACACTGCTTATTGATTTGCAATACTAAAAGAGTCTCTTATGAAAAATGGTCTCGGGAAGCTCTTGACATTTATCAGTGCCTTGTTGCGTATACCAAAGTTCAAGCTGCCCGTGGCAGTATATTAGCAATGGGTTATATACACTAGATTTGGCCAAGAGTTTTTTAATTTATAATTGGAAACAGGTCGGTGGGCAAAGTAACGTTTGGTTAAAAGCTGGCTCATTTGACTAATAATTAACTGCGCAGCTCGGGAAAGTGCCTTCTCAGCATCTTATTTGCTAATTTAATCTCGGACAAAGCTTAGGCATGAAAGTGTACGGGGTAAAAAAAAACCAAATACCATCAGAGGCGGTGTCAGGAGAAGAAATTGACGTCAATCATGCAATTGTGGCGTTGGATTTCTCATGCAGTGTGCCAGGGTCATTATGGTGTCGGAAGCTCTCAGCTCTGGAAATTAGTCCAAGAGGAATTCTGAGATTGTATGGCATGTGTGGTTTCATGTGAGCTGCTCATGTCGTCGTCGTCAGAGAGAAGAAAATGGATGGGGGGAGATGAGCTGTTAACAGAGACCCTTTCATGAGATGAGAGCGATAAGCCGCCTCTATGACATCATCAGGAAAGATGAGACAAGTGAAAATTGATCACGGAAAAACTATTTAGGAATGATAGCATCTGAGAAATTCTTTATAGTAATGGCTCCCTCCTTATTTGTAATGCCTCCTTCATAATAGCAACTTGCCAGAAGATTTTTGTCAAGTCATTTAAGAGAGATGAAAGAAATAAATGATGTAAATAAATCTCATGGTTGAACTTCTTAGTGAGTAATTGTTGAAGCCATCAATATGCTAACGATAATCCGTAAATTTTTTTGCAAGGTGAAAATTAATCCTTGTCATTCTGTTGCCCCAAAGCTTGAAGTAACTTTTACATATATAACAGCCACAATATTTATGGTTTAATATTAAGCTGTAACATGTCAGTAGCATCATTAGTTTGAACATCCACACTGCACATCAATTGGCACCATGTAGTAGTATGGATTTAGTTCTGATTTACTGTAGTAGCCATATAGTGATTGCTTGTTGCTTTGATATTTTCTGTGTTTTGTCACATCAGGACTGATGACTTAGTTGTTAGTTAATAGCTTAAATGGTCTCTTGTTGTATGGTCTCGTGTCTATAGGATGAAGTTTTATAGAATTTCAGGTTCCAAACAGTATTGAGAACTTCTGCTTCCAACCAGAAGACAATGGTGCATGGTTAAAGTGTGACCCAAAATATCATTTGAGTAGGAACATTTTTGGTATATATGTTTTTATTTCAATTTTTACTGACCAGTGTGGTAGCATTCATATCAGCTCTTCATAAATATATAAAACAAAAACAAAACAACAAAATTTATAGGCAACTGGTACAAGAAATTAATTTGTTGCTTAGTCATTTATGCTTTGAAAGGAGAATCTAAGTTGTTGAGAAATATCTCTTTGTAATAGCTTTCTTTTTTAAGTGTTGCCTAGATGATCCTCAGAAAATAACCATTTATGTCTAGCCAACAAATATATGATGGCTAAACTTGTTTTTAAGCTATATAGTGGCAGTAAAGTTATTGTTTATTCTGACTTTGTGTTATATCTGCTCTCACAGGTTTATTCTTTTATTATCAAACCAACAACCTTTTGCATTCTGTTGAAATGTCAGGAGTAAATGCTACAATTTGATGAATATATGGAAATAAAACTAATATCACAAATTCATCATCTTGAAGTGTTTTGAGGTGATCATCTTCGAAATACATGTACTATCGTCAGTCATCTGCAATGTAAGTAGTTTAGAAGGGCTTTTACAGAAATAGCCTATTAAGAACAGCAAAGTGCTGGTGATTTAGCTGGCTATGATAGGAATCGCTCAGTATTACTAGATAACTTGTACCTTTCTCTTGTAAGTAGTAGAGTATGTAGTAGAGCTTGTAGAGCTTGTAGAGCTAGTAGAGCTTGTATGTAGTAGAGCTTCTACAGAAACATACAAATAATGCACAATTACTGTGTGTGATTCATATATTCATTGTTTTATCCTTGTAGCTTGAATGACAAAGTTGCTTTGACTGTATATATATTTAAAATATTATTGAACTCCTTGCTTACCTGTATCCACTCTAGTAAATGGCAAATGCACTCTTAATTCTATGGTAACAAACTCTATTTCAAATTTGGTACTGTTATAGCTACTGTATATATAGCTAGGTCTCTCTATCCTGATTCTTCATGCATACATCAGCAGCTAGTCTGTGACCTTTCTAGAAAGCAAAAAAAAACATTGTATGGGTATCAGTTAATAATATGATCATTTGGAAAGCCTACATAAAAGCATGTTAATGCATGTTATTTATTTCTGGGCAATTCTCTCACCTCTTGTGTCAGCAAATTACGGTCACATAGATGTTGGTATGCCTCGCCAAAGACAAAAGGAATCTATGCCATGGTGATGGTGTGAAGCATAGGATTATGAAAAATTACTAACCTAGGATCTAAACCCTTTTTAGAGGTGCCTATGCAATTAAATCTTTGTGCTTCAAGATGAAGAAATTCATTTAAAAATAAGTGTCTTTATGTGTAGGGATCTCTTGCATCTCAGACCAACCATACAAAATGTCATCAGTCTGTTCTAATTATCTGTCATCTTTTTCAATATGTGGGACTTTAGCCAAAACTGCTGGTCGTTAGATCCCTGATAAACATCAGGGACATGACCAGCTTGGGAGAGTAATGATGTTGTGCAGTTACAAAATATATTAAAACTTAAAATTTTAAATACATGTTTACATTTTGCATACAATATCTTGCTTTTCAGTTTGTACCTGCATATACATGTGCCTATCTAATATGAATCCACTGTTGAGAAGAAGCAACAGAATAACCAAGGATAGATTAGCATCAGTGGCTTAATATTTTCTAGTTTAGTGTGTGGAAGGTTGGGGATGGGGTTAGGAGATTCATGAAGGATAGAATATATATGTTTGGTTCTCCAGTTGTCTAATTAATGCGTTTTATATGGCTAGTTCAATTACACAAAGCAATCAGTGACATCACCAAGTTGCCAGAGGTAGCTATACAAGGAGTGTTTCTACATAACTGTGCCTTTATTTGAATCACTTCTTTGGGATGGTAGATTTCTATGGGCACCTTCAGGGACCCTATCTTCTCCCCCCCCTCACCCCTTATTGTTGACAACACATTGTTATTTTGTCTTTGTGTGGGAAGAGGTTCAGCCCCTTGGTTGAAATGGTTTTCACCTGCGAGGTTTGTCCAGCACAAATCCCAAAAGTATCTGACCGTTTTAAGTAAAATTAAATTAAATTGAAGGCTCATGGCACCCTATCCAGCCTTTTAGAGTCATTACAAATAATATATACAGCAGATAATACATGGCCTATATTTAAGTGTTATGGTACAAATGTTTAACCTCTTTCTAGTAATCTTTATATTTCAGAATAAGGCTTGTTTCTGACAGTTCGTATAATTTTTCTGAGATCTATGCAAATTCAGAGTTTGGGGTAGAGGGGGGGGATCTTCCCCACTTGACCCAATCACCTGTTCCCCTGATAACTGCAGGACACCCTCCTCTACCTAATCAACCCGAGAACTATACCACTGTGCTTCTCCGGCTATGTCAAAACATTGCCAAGTGAGTCTAGATCATGTGTTATTTACTGGCAATTGGAGTTCTGTCTCATGTGACAGTCATTCAATACTTAAGTTTAAGTAAAATGTTTTGAGCCAGATTCTCTTGAACTATTCAAAAATCGCTGCAGTACAGTGGTGATGTGCAGAGTTTTCCGTGGATTTGGTATTTCTGGTTTGTGAACTTCGGAGAAGAGGTTTGTTTCTGTTCTTCACTTGGTTTTGAAACAACTTTGTTCGTCATATCTGCACTGCAGTGATGTCGAATGGGGTGCCTTTGCCTACCAAGTTTTGAGAAAGTGGTCAGATGCTGGGCTACACTCTCGTCCGTTGGATGGGGACGTTAAATGGCGGTCCAGGGAGTAGGAATGGGAACAAATTCACATCCCTGCCTCGTTATCCACCAAATGTGGATGCACTCATGGACACATTTAATATGTTCTCATATCAACATCTTTTGGCTTTCTGGTTGCCAGATCATTTCTGAAAAATGTTTGTGTGGCATAAGCAGACAAAACTAAAAAATCCAGGCATTGCTAGTCTCTGAGAGATGAAGGACATTTGAACTACTTCACATCCTTGAAATAGAAGTTTGTTTCTCCTCCATAATCCTCTCTAATCTTAGTTTCAGTTCTGTTATGTCACTTTCATTTTCTAAAAACAAAAAGGACTGAATTTGCAACATTAAACACACTTCAGGGACTTTCAGATCTGCATACAAATATATATGTTTTTTGGAACTCATTACATAACTTGAGATTGTAGTTATAGCAAAATGGGACTGGAGACCTAGTATACATAAAACCTCTAGTTATTGCCATTGGTTGTGCAATTCTGATCAGTGGCATTTGCAAAGGGGAGAGGAGGTGGTGGGGGTGGGGGCCTGACCTTCCACCTTCCATGGGAAATGGTTCAGTCGGGGATTTGTTACGTTCACAGCACATTTTCTGAAAGGGGGAAGGTCCCCAGCCTCCTACATGGTATGTGGCTTCACCTTGAGCAGGGTCCTTTGTAAAATCCTTCATTCGCCTGTGGCCCTTCTATATAGGTTCAGGCCCATGTAGGTTCAGGCCCATGTTTTGTCCAAATGGTGTGGAAAATTAGTATTTACTTCGCTCCTCACTTACATGTCTCTCCACAACCTGAGCACTCTTGTTTGACCATGCCTAGAATAAACTGGTAACCTTTTAACACTTTTTAAAGCTCATCTTGCTTTTGAGACCATTGGCTTATACTTCCAGTTTGCCAGAGTGTCAACGAGATCTATGACATCCAAAAGGGAGAATGTGGTCTTTTCGATTAGTTGGCCTTCGTTTTGAGACAAAATCAAGTTTTCATCAGAGACTGCAGGAGGAGGTGACCCAAGAAGAGACCCTGGCTCTGTCAGAATTTAAAGGGTGTGAAGACTTGCGCAAAAAGAAACGTCTAATGCCGGTAATCTGACCTAGTTTCGAATGAGGTGTAACA
>JAAAKB020000009.1:1206091-1216896 GCA_010014835.2 Apostichopus leukothele | reverse complement strand
GACAATGTTTAGAAGGTTGCAGAGATGAGTCAATGTAGATACCTAGGTCTCTTTCAACAAAGACCTCCTGTAACTCCTCACCATTAAGATTGTAGGTATACTTTTGGTTACTACTACCAATATGCATCACCTTGCATTTATTAATATTAAAAAGCATTTGCCATCCCTGAGACCAGGAATAAAACATTATCCAAATCCATTTGAAATTTCTCAGAGTCGCTTTTGGAAGAGACCTCAGAAAACAACTTGGTGTCATCAGCAAACTTCTTAGCTGTACACAAAATATCTCTGTCAATGTTATACATATAGGCAACAAATACAATGTCTAAGTTACCCTATTGTCTAAGTTACCAAATGAAGTTTTCACTTAGTAATGCAATTACTTGTATTTTGTTAGTTGTATATCCGCAAACTAACCAGAGAAGGCTTAATTAACACTAAAATACATTCGAGGATACTTGACAAAATAAACAGCAGTTTTGATTAAAATAAACTGTCCTATAATCACACTAAGTTTATCATCTGTACGGGCAATACGACTCTGTTGCTGAGTATTTAACATTGTTAGGGGAAATCCCACCCAAACTTTAATGCAAAGTAATGTCACATGCTAGGCTGTAGGTCAGTTGTTAAGAGTAAAACTAGTTTAACCAAGGCAATTACATTGTCACCATCAATTTATAAAGACAGCGCTCTTCTCCTTTGCATTAACCCTCCACAATGTATGCTCCATAATTTACTTCCACAAAAAAGGTGCAACTGGTGCATACTACACTAACAAGATTTCTCAAAGTTTTCTCAAAAATTTCCCCAAGTTATCCAATCAATTTTAATCTTTACCTAATAAGCTATTCATTGAAGAAAATTTTAGGAAATGTAAAATGCAAAGTTTATTTGGTTATTAAGTGGTCACCAATATACATACAACCAGTCCCACCCCTTCCTTTCCCTTTCCCATGGTTTTGGCTTTTCTTAGCCTGGCACACATCCATACAGTACCTGCATTACTATAGTAATAGACTTTGTAAATCATCACTTTGAGATACCTTGTATGTTTAATACATGGTGGTTCTTCCTGATTGGAATTTTGGACAAGATTAAGAAGCTGTGAAAGAAAATGATATAGTTGCAAGCTGTTGTGTTTATCTCATATAGTTTTGTATGCACAGTAGTGAATTACTTCAATAGCAATATTGAAAACATGTCATCTGAATTAAAGCAACTGATGAAGTTGTGTGAGATGATGAATCATGGAATGCTTGACTACCAAAACAATCCTTTAGGTTATCTGAGGGACAGTAAGAGTCTTTATAGTAAAAGCATGCAGTGGTAACCTCTGCTAAAAATAATAATCTTGTATGCCATCAACTTAAGGATCACCACAAAACTCTTCCTTAATTTCAAGCTTTTACTTTGCTCCCCTGCTATCTATCTCCAATCTGCATATGCACTTTCCTACCTACTTAAAGGTAGTCAGTATCGGCCCCAAATTATAGCATTTTATAATTGCTAGAAGTTTAACTGGAGGTTTTTACTCTCCAAATTGTTCTCAGAAATTTTTAAGGAACACACAAGATGACTGAATGTCTACGTGAGGAAAATTTCCTCGAAGGTTGTAATTAAAACAGTTCAAGAATTTTGACCAAAGGTGACCATATTTGAATATCTAGCATATTTGGGGCAAATACAGCATACCTTTAACTCTCAATCAATAGTTTTCTATATGTATATAGGTGCTCTATATTTGTCCTTTTAGTCTTTGTGTCATTGGTAATCACCTTCAGTATGGAGTGGCTGTGGAATAGACACATTTTGGTCAGGTCTTTTGTATACAAATGTTAGGTACAGCTGGCTATATATATCTGTACAAATCAAGGGTATATTTGATTTCTGTTGCATATCATAATACTGTGTACATGCACTAACTGACTAATAAATATATATCTTCTTTTCCTAGCTGTCTCTATATTTCTCTTAGTGCTGGTATGCTTACTACTGTAGAGCTATCTGGATCCTACCAGTATGGTCTGTCAGCATACCTGTGTCACTTTACTGATTAACGATTAACTATCTTTCTGAATTAACTTTCTTTTCTGATTGCTATAGTGATTACAAACAGTAGTCTCACTTCTGCATCTTAATTTAAATATAGTGTCAAATATAACCCTTAGAAGCAGTGCTTTGATGTAGAAGTAGTAAACAGTAGATACACATTATACAGTGACTAAATGACTGCTAAATTCCATCAATAAAATGTGTCCCTTAATATTATAGTGGTAGATCTTATGTTTTCAAAGAGTATAGGTCTTAGACTTTATATTGCATATAATTTTGTGAATGTCAGTACGAAGTCTTTCGACATATATATACGCACACACATATATATTTACCAATGATCTTTCCACACAGAATCCATAGTGAGCGCTGCTGCAGTACTGATTGGTTACAGCAGAGTTGTTCAAAATAGGCATTTTTTTTTTCATATGCTCAGAAGATGGCTCTGGTTTTGATAGTTAATTGTCAGTGTGCATAGTGATTGTATGTTTGTATAAGTTTCTGAAGCCATCAATGTAAATTACCCATACAAATGACAGGCATAGTAATGTATTTATTTGGAGACTTGTAAGTCTTGTACTGAACTCAATGCCATTACATTTCTGAGAAAATGTTGTCAGAACTTTACAAAAATGGAGTTGCATTGGTGTCCTTGGCAACAGTTATTAACTGTTGTAAAGTAATAGTGTATTGAATTTGTACAAAAATATGTTATATTAGGTAGCATTGTATCAAGGAGGCAATAGCATTTGCCCCTGAAATAGCTAGAAGTAGGGTTTTTGTAATTGTGTGTTTCTAGTCAGTATTTTAGAGCTTTAAATCGTTCTTAAGATTCAACAAATTTTCAAGAACTTCACATTGCAAAGAAAAATCTGCATGCTAAAGCATGTAAGGATGTTGCATTGCTATCTATCAAATCATATCAAACTGAAAATACTTGAAAAGAAAATTCAGTTAAGATTGAATTTACCTGAAAACAGAATGCAGCTGTGATTGAGAATATTTGGGAACTCAATTCACTAAAACTGAAAATAATTAAAAGAATTCAGCTCTAACTGAGAGTATTTGAGAGTAATTAAGTGAAAGTAATTCATCTAAGGTTGAGAACCCTTGAAAGGACAATGAAGCCAAGATTGAGGTTACCTGAGAAGACTACCTGACAACAAGACTACTTCAGAAAACAACTGTGCATTTTAGCTAAGGCAAATAATACTCAAGAAGGCTTGAAAATACGTCAGTATATTGAGTAAGACATTTCACCTAAGATTTGGGTTACCCAAGAAGACAATCCAACTGTTAATGAGAATATTTTCAGAGAAGGCAACCTCAGCTAAACACTGAGACGACTTGAAATGACAAAATTTTCAGTTCTGATTGAGAATATTTGAGAATCTTGATATAATTCAAGTAAGATTAAGGTTACCTCTAGGAAGATAATTGAGCTATAAAATTACTTGAAAAGACAATGCACAACTAATACTGAGAATATTGGAATAGACAATTTCAGTGTAGATTGAGAGTATTTGAGAACAATTGAACTAATGTAGAGATCATTACCCGAGAGAAAAATCTAGCTTTGATTGAAATTACTCGTGAAGGAAATTCAGCGAAACTTGAGAATATTTGAGAAAGATGCAGTGTTTATACCCCTCGTGCAACTCATAATACATGTATAGAGATGCTTGCTTTTATTTTGTACCTAGCGTTATGATCGTCATTGATCGCTAATGAGAGATAAACCTATCAACCAATTTGTAATGGTCTTTCTTATTTTCTTTCCTCTCTGTTTCCATATCTTTATCTATATCTTTCAACAAAAGTGCACATTGCCAGGGCAGTCTCTCCACTCCCAGAGCTTGTCTTAAAAAATATTATAAGAGCATATGTTGGCTCCATGATTGATAGTATGTCCCCAGGGCAAGGAATTAGCTGGGAATTGCACTCTATGCTTCAGTTTACATGTAGCTAATATCAGTGACGGAGAGAGCAACGCTGAGAGGCAGCAATCGCCTTCTCCGTGTCGTTGTGCAGCGGGGAAGTATGCATGGCATTACAGTCGTTGCTATTTCCGATTTGTCGCAAATTATGATTATAGAGTGCCATTGTGTCTTCTGTCACATTCACAAGATTTCTGTAAGTGAATTCACTAAGTGTTGATATGGAGGAGGCACTGTGGGTATAAAACAGAGCTAACATGTATGTTTAATGTGGCCGGTGTGACAATCTACGTAGACAAATAGGATTCAGAATGGGGGGAGCAGGGGCAATGAATATTGGAAATATTCAAATTAAAATATTTACAACAAGTTACTAAAGTTACTAAATGATGAATGAATGACTTCATTATTTTTGCTGGTGTTATCATCTAGATTTAAAGTGTAAGCATGATATTTTAATCAAATTATGTTTGATATTTAATTTACATATTATTGTTGAATTTTTTTATTCCTTGGTGAAGGCAAAAGGAATCTATACAATGGTAACGATGGGCATGCATGTATGTGACACTTTTGGCTTTTAACACAATAACTAAAAAGTGTATGGTGGGTTAACTTCGTATTTGGTATGTGGATGCACCTTAATGAGGTACAAGATCCCAATTTCTTCTGCAAAAGTCAAAGGTCATTTGAGGTCAACAGATGTCAATGTCTAACAACATTATAAACTCCATAACTCAAAAAGTAAAGTTAGGATAAAACGTCATGCTAATAGTATAGGGATCAGCTTTATTGAGTAGAAGATCCCTGTTGTTTATTTGCAGTGGTCAAATGTCATTGGACATCAACAGAGGTCAGTCTGAAAATGTTGTAAACATGTTATTAGACTCAACAGATAAAACTTTGATGAACCATATACAAGGTCTCTGGATCCACTTTATTGAGTTCAAGAATCCTGTTGTTTTTTGTGGTGGTCAAAGGTCATTTGAGGTCAACAGAGATCAGAATGTGAAACCCATTTAATCATCAACATTTTCACATTGTTTCACGAATATGAATTTATTAAAAAAATTAATATAGTTTAAAGAATAATAAATTACACATACTAGAAAACATTTAAGGACACACAACTGTGACAGGTCTATGATGTAAGGTTTTATGAGGTAGAACTGTTCAAAATTTGCATTTGTTTACTATACTATTGTTTTATCGCTGTCAAAGAACAAGCAAACCACAATGCAAGTCATCTATAGATTCTGTACCTTTGAAAGAAACGTAATGATATCTCATTTTGCATAGAAAGTGCACTTAGCTATATGATATATATTAGGATAAATTCTATTGATACAGGAAATGTTGATTATTTTACTTTCTTTCTTATTTTAATGTTTAGTCAGAGACGACGGAAGACAGGATGACATCTGGAGCAGGTTCTGCTGCAAGTACAGAGGTTCAGCAGTCATGTGATAAGTTGCGAAATATTCAAAAGGTATATTGAAAGCTAATTAATTGATAATTGATAAATTGTACACTGTGTAGCTGAAGGACTGTTCTCATACATGTTTTCAGACTTCCATCTGCTGGAATTTGACTGTGTCTACTGATATATCATAGTAAAACATTGGCAAACTGTCAGTGTGTGGTACCAAAGTAACATGCATTCTAATACCACCCAAAATGTTGTCACATAGTGTTATATAGTTCTGATTTATTGCTCACAGCTACACGTTACCCAATAACTCAGTGTTTAAAGTACATGATTGACCTTACTTCGATGAAGCATTATGTTTAATTGATCCTCATCCAATCATAAGTACTAAGTTTAGTATTTCATATTCAGTTTCTTAGATTGCTGGTTAGATCAGAACTTTTTTAGAAAAGAATAGCTTCTTAAACAGATGGATTGACATCAATTAAATTGTATTTTAGTGACCAATTCTTTTCATATACTTTCCCAAACTATGATACGTCATGACATGTAAAAGTTGCAATATTGACCCATTTATCCTTTGGTTCAAATTTCCAGATGATTTATATTAACGGTCATTAAAGACTGAACTGTCTTTGAAATCAACATAATCTCTGTCAGTACCTTTTGATCGCTTATCATGCCAAATAGCTGAACTCTACATAGCTTAACTGTTTTTTATACTGGAATACTGCCATCTACAATATTGTTTTTTTTCTATGTCTCTCATACTGTCATTTTAACCAGTTGATGCAATTAATACATTTTGCGTTGGACAAACATATAGTCAAAGGGAACATAAAATCTAGCTACTATAGGTGTAAATTCATGTCTAGTGAAGTGCATAAGGGTGCATTCTAAGAGCCAGAATGAAGCCCTTAGTCAGTAAAATTATAATGAGGTCTTTGAAGTAATCATTCTTATGTTGGAACTTTTACATAGAAATGGTTGAATTGCCCTTCTCACCTCCATATTGTACCAGTTTTACCATAGAAAGGAAAGTAAATGTTTTATTTGAAATCAAACCATCAGTTGTATTGCCCTGTCTTTGTCCTGTCTCTCATCCTGTTTCCATGTTAGTTTGTTATTCTATTTGCTGACATGGTATTTCTTATCTCATCTCCTGTCCTCTCTGCCATCCAGTCTCCTTCCTCCTGTCCTTTCTCACTGTGTGTCCTGTCCCATCTCTTGTCCCATATCTCCTTACATTTCCCCATCCTCTCATCTGTCTTGCCCTGTTTCCATTCTTGTCTCTCATCTGAATGTTTGTCCTTGAATCTTCAATCCTATGTCCTGTCCCATCTCCTGTCCTTTCTCGTCCTGTCTTCTATATTTCTCCCATCTTTTGTCTCCCATCCTGTGTTCCAAACAGTACCTGTCTTGTTCTTGTTCCAGTCGTTGTCATACCTCCCTGTGTCATGTCTACCATGTATGCCATATTATTGTCTCCAAATTGTCTCCTGAATCACTTATTTTCTCCAGATAGAATTATTATGACTATGACCCTGTGTCATCCCCTTCCCTTAGCTATTGGAAGCTGTCTCAAAGACATATCTCTAGAAGTGTTATGATGGTGACCCGTGTCATATCTTATACCCCTAGTTATTACAAGCTGCATGAATCCTTTATTATCTCTACAAGTGTTATATAGATGACCCATGTCATTTCCATCCCTTAGCTAATATTGGAAGCTGTCTCAAGGAGATATCCCCGTACCCTTAGCTATATGAAACTACCTCAATCCCATGTTATCTCTAGAATTGTTATTACTATGACCTGTGTCATCCCTCATACCCTTAGCAATTTGGAAGCTACCTCAATCCCATGTTATCTCTAGAAGTGTTATTACTATGACCTGTGTCATCCCTCATACCCTTAGCTATTGGAAGCTACCTCAATCCCATGTTATCTCTAGAATTGTTATTACTATGACCTGTGTCATCCTTCATACCCTTAGCTATTGGAAGCTACCTTAATCCTATGTTATCTCTACAAGTGATATTACTATGACCTGTGTCATCCCCCATACCCTTAGCTATTGGAAGCGCCCTCAATCCCATGTTATCTCTAGAATCTTTATTACTATGACCTGTGTCATCCCCCATACCCTTAGCTATTGGAAGCTACCTTAATCCCATGTTATCTCTAGAAGTGTTATTACTATGACCTGTGTCATCCCTCATACCCTTAGCTATTGGAAGCTTCCTCAAGATGAATCTGTTCTTTATGTTAACTCCATCATAGATGTCAAAAAGGCTAATGATAACAATAAGACTGTCTCATTGAATAGCCCTGCTGCATAGTTAGAGGTGTTTAATACACTCCAATTATATTCTCGCTCGATGCTCTCTGCTCACCATGATTATGTTCAGTTCTGGAACCAGAGAGGTTTTATTGCACATAATTGGCGCTGGAATATTCCCACTCCCCCGAATCATTGCATTGCGGAGGCTTAGCGTTTCAAGTTACCAGACATATTTGAGTGAGGCACGCGAAGTGACAGAGCAAGGGCTCGTTCTCGTTCTCGTTTGTAATCAGCGTGATATTTACGGTATCTCATTGTTGCGTGTGAATGGTAATTAATAGGCATTCCACTGGATGAAAGGAATTACAAACCATAACAGCAGAGTGCAGCACTTGGCTGCCAGTGTCCTCCTCCTCCCTGAATAGATACATTCAGTTGCATAGCAACAGTCAGTTCAAGAAGCATATTACTTTCTAACATAGGAACAAAGTAAAGCCTTTGGTTAATTTCTGTCATCATAATTTAATGTCTTGATTCTGTAAAGAAGCCTCTCGGTGTCCATGTCTCGCTCACATCAGAATTCTGTGGCAGAGCAAGACTTAGTTTGTCTTTAATATCAATGATCCAACAGTTGTCCCAGCGATCACAAAAAAAGAAAGGAAAAAAAAAAAAAGAAAAAAAAAGGAAAAAAAAAAGAAAAAAGGAAAAATAAATAAAAGAAAACAGTGGTTAGTAAGAATCAGATTGTGAGTTGGTTTTAAGAGTGCAATAGTAATTTGATACTGTGTTTATTGAGCACTACAAAAACACTGAAATAAAATAAAATATAAAGTTTGGAATATTGCCCTTCGCACATTTTTAAGTTTGGATTGTAACTTTGCATTCCTATAATACTATATATATATATGTACAGTTAGTATTATTTAACTAGATACCCCTCATAGCAGAGAGTTCTATGTTGCATTACTATAATACTATACATACTATATGTACAGTCAGTAATATTTCACTAGATAATCCTCACAGTAGAGAGATCTAAGTGTATGTTGCTACAACCATTTCGCTTTCACTAGTCTTTAATTCAAAGTTTATGAACTGTTTCGTCTGATACTGAAAATCTCTTAAACTTACTGTAATGTCCTATTGTTTCATTTACAACTCTTCACAGTGTGCGTTCCTGTATGATCTCTGTATTAATAGCATTGCTACAGATGATTGAACATGTCTTTAATGTTTTCAGAGCTAGACAAAACTCACTGCACAAATATTGACTTAACTGGGAGGTAGTATAATAGGTTCAATAGGTCATACGTTGGCATCTATCCTTGGTAAAAATTGCCCAGTGACACTTTTCACTTGTTTTTATACTCAAGTCTCTTCAAAAGTCCCCATTAAAAATGAAAGCAATTAGAGAAGGAAGTAGAAGGTGGATATTCTAAGTATGGTTTGAATATTCAGTGATTTCTTTTAGAATCAATGCTATTGATGATGATGACAATAATAAATAACATTTATATAGCGTCTAATACAATGGTTTCTAAACGCTGAACAAAGGAAAATAGAAACACAGGAAACAAACACTAAGAAGAAAAAAAGGAAGCATTTTAAGCTGTCTTTTGAAAATTTCAAGTGTGGGGGAGTCACGCACACAGATCGGGAGTTCATTCCAAAGGGCAGGTGCAGCAACAGAAAATGCACGATTGCCACAGCGAGTCCTAGTTTGAGGACCAGGGGCAAACTGCAGGTGTACATGGGAGGAAGAGGGAAGGGTTACAGAGGTGGTCCATAGCATTGGAGTGAGAAAATTTGGTGATATAACGTGGAGCGAGCTCAGTTTTAACTTCATAAGTTAAAAGGAGAGTTGTAAGTTATGATAGTCTTGATTCAGTTGAAAGTGATATTTATTGTTCAAAATTTGTTTCCTTAAAAGGTAAATTCTATTGTAGTGTGTTAACTTGCATTGCGACATGTGTTGCCATGGGACTACTGGTAACAAAGGAAGGGGGGGGGGGGAATAAGTCTGTTGGTTTGTGAACATGCTGTTAGTTTTAATATAAGGAAGTAATAAAATGTAAGACAATAGAAACTGTTATCTATGGACATCTTTTGCATATCGACAATGTTAATTTTGCATTATTTATTCAACACTCACTTCAGATGCAATAAATGTGATAGAATGGAAAGAGAAAGTATATACCTCTGTTGTTATAAATTCAATCAGTCATATTCACTCACCTAGTACCTTTCACTTTTCTTTTGCCGATATATATATATGTTAACATTAATGCTTGAGTTTGCCAGCACTGGTAATGGTTATTAATTGGGCTCTGAATATTATGGGTTTTACAATCCCATACAAACTTCCTTTGAGGATTGCACACTCTCTAAACGTTGAATAGACCTGAAAAAAATATAAATGTCAGCGTTCCGGTTAAAGACTGCTGGTTGCAATTCTGACATCTAATCTGGCAGCCTCTCGAACAGTGTCCACTTGACTTTTATCAATATAAATCATTGGCATGTTGACATGATCTAGTGAGTCTCATGTATAATGCCCCAAAGAAGGTCTTGATCATTTGTACATGTAGGAGTGTGCTATCTGCTGTTAGCTGTCTTTACTCTGTAAGGAATAGGTTGTACAGCTATTTTTTTCATCTTAGTTTGGATAGCCATCAACTGAAAACTAAAAACATAATTATGTCATATTAGGTTATAATAATGTCTGTGCTTGCCTTTTCTTCATATTTTTCAGCTACTTTCTGATCACACCACCTTCCAGTCAGCAGCAGCGGAACTCTTGGACTGGTGTGCAGACACCAGGGTCTTCCACAAGCTGTACGAGGAGAGCATCTTTAATTGTCTTACGGTAAATCATTATTAAAGTATCGCTTAAAGGCATGCTCTCTCTCATGAAGCATATCATGTTGAAATGTCTGTAGAGGATCAAACTAGTAGTTTACAGGCAGGTCTGCAGTTTGAAGTCATTCACACCATCCATTGTGAGGTAGTGGACAATCCCTGACACAGTGGCGGAGCTAGGGGTATTGGTCAGGGGGGGCGAGAATGGTCTGTAGGGGCGCTTTCGACACTATCTAAGCGG
>JAAAKB020000009.1:1171603-1190525 GCA_010014835.2 Apostichopus leukothele | reverse complement strand
AGACAGGTAGACTGATCCAGTACACAAACAGAATTCAGAATACAAACCACTAACAAACATATAGTGTCTAATTGAACTTTAGAAGCAGCAGTAGCTGAAGTTTGATCGAAAGACATTGTTGTGTTCCTTCAAAATGAAGATGGACATGCAAATTAAATAAAAGATGACATCTGCAAATTGAACTAAGCAAAGGCATTGTCTTTTAGCAATCCATCTTTGTCAGTAGATTTGTTAACTATATTCTATGAAAGTTTTGATAAGGTGTGTTTGCCCTTTGATAAAGTGATACCATTTCTTTAGCTTTCATGGTGTGACTACGAAAACCAGGTTTCAATATTACAAAGCTATGTTCTTCTGTGAGAACACTGTGCATGTTGTATATATGTTGTGTGTGGTATTATAAGCCTGGTGTATCTATAGGCTGATCATATCATCTGTATATATCCTAGAGTTAAGTGAAAAGAAGTATCAAGCTGAAGACCCGTGAAATCTCGCCACATTCTGCTTAATTTGAAACCTCCCTTTTTAATCTCCTCCCTTACTGCCTTAATTACAAACCACTCACTCAAAAATCCAATAACGTTTGAGAAGCTTTTGATAGACGTGTATGGTATGTCAGCTAACATTCTGTTACAAGCTGTGTGTACGTTTGACTCATTAGTGGATGCAATATGACTTTTTGTTATGCAGTGTTGTAGTTTTCAAAGCTATTAGATCAGCTTGGCCTCTGTGACAAGTCTTTCATTCAAGTTAGCTTATAAACTCGTGTTAACATATCATGCTCTGTTTCCTTAAATTAAATTTTTAATATTCTGTGAATCTTCCATTTAGAAATTGTGAGAAGATATGAATAATTTTTTTTAACAAATTTTTCCTGTCTGTTGAGAGGTTTCATCTTATGTAGATGAATTTCTTCTACATGTTTTTTTTTGGGTAAATAGTAGAGAATAGTTATTTGGAAACATAGTGTAAATATTGTGAATTGCAAGGTCACAGATTGGTCATGGAACAAGCGTACAGACTAGATCAAAGAAATAAATGTGCATGTCGTTAAAAATCTAGTTTTAGTTTTAAGTCCGACATATTCTGAGAAATAGTTGTCTCATTTCTGCAAGTTAAGTATGTTTAGGACTACAGATACTTCCTTCCTTTTTTTTTAAATATCTTGAAATGTGGTAATCATCAAAATCAACTACACTAGAGGCAGAAAACTGGATTATAAATTGTAAATAATAAAAGACAGTTTGTAATGTCAAATAACATTTCGGTGTCAGTTTAGAATCTCAAAAGTCTCTCAAAATAATTTAAAATATTATTTTATTCCTTGTATTTTTTATTGACTGTTTGTATACGAATGAGTTGACAATTTGTACCAACATATATTTAATAGTAACATGTTTGTTTGAATTATATGGCCCGTCCTTATGCGGCAGAATATTGATCATGACATGTGTTTGTATTGTTTGCTTAAACTGAAAAAAAAATACATAAATTAACAACATTTATACATGGACTATGATGCTCTAAAAAATCATAATAGTGCTTTAGTTTCATCAATCTTTCTGTGTACATGTGCAACTTGCATTTTCTATGAGATAATAATTTATTAAGGCTCTCTCCTCTAAGAAAAACTTTCCTATTCCTGTGATTCTGTGATTGAATTAATAGATAAGAGTGTTGGTGGCATGCATAGCAGTGATAGCAGTCATCAACCAAAGTGATTAAGTTTGATTTAATATTAATTTATTATACCCATCATCATCATTTCTGAGGATGATCTATGATCATCTATGTTATGCATTAACTGGTTACCCAAAAGCTATTAGTACTATACACATACGAGATCTTCCCAAGCTTTTAAGCTGCGTGCAATCATTTCTGTTTTGCAAAAACTCTTTAAGTACATTCCTTTTTTTCTGGAAACGGGGTTGATTACCAACATTGTATATCGTTTTCAATATTTTTCGCTGAAAATTCAATGACGCATGTACAGTCGACGATGTCGACATCGTCCGTAGCGATCTTCTTTATTATCAAGTCAATCAGTCACGAGCAGTTGCCCCAGCAAAGAGACATTATGAACATGTTGCTAATTCCAAGGTTGCTCAGTCAGAAACGTGACGTTGGAAGAAACACTCTCCGTGCAAACGACTGCAAAACTTGCAAAATTGCTGTCTCGAGAAATCCGGTAGAAACGGCATATAATCATCATCATCGATGGAGCACTCACACAGCAGATTACCGAGCGTTTTTAAGATTGAGGACAAAAGTGTGACGCCATTTAGAGGTCAATTATTGATCCAGGTTCCCAACTATTGCCTCGTCTTTATTTATTTTTTCCCCCCTCCTTTGGATTGTTGCATGCGATGCTGCAGATGAGAAATAACGGTGGAAATTAATATTACGAGAGACTCAAAGAGTCGTGTAATTTGTATACCCTCAACACAAGTTTGGGATTTGGTTAAATTTATATCTGATTCAAAGCAAGGTATATAAAAGAGTCATAAATTAGATATTATAAGGAGTGCGGTAATCAGAGCTAATGGAAAAGAGGCAAAGGTGTGCCGGGGAAGCAAGTCTAATTAATCACTGCAAGATTTAAAGGGGGATATAGGCATTCTGTTTTTAACTGACTTTAAATTGTTTGTTCGTCATTGACTAGGTTATTAGTTGTTACGGAATATACAAATTGGTTATACAATTACTGTCAATTATGTGCAGTGATTTTGTACATAGTACCTTGATGGTTTACATTCTTTATGATAAATCAAACCTAACAATTAAGAGACACTAACTATAAATACTATGCTGTTCCTAGATGGGTATTAATTAAAAGGAGATGCAGTTTGTAGTGTCACATGGGTTCTATAGGTCACCTGAGATTCAAAGATCATTTCGAAAAAATTGTTATCGCATGCCCAAGCCACTTTTTTGTGTTACATTGGTTAATAAATAAATAAATTTGGGATGATTTGATTTATTTACAGTCGAGAGACACATTCTGCTGTTAGTGTGACGATTCCAGATTTGCTGGTCAGTAGCTTTACTTTGATATACAAGTCATATTGTATTTAAAAGAATCCCGTAGGCCTTAATTGTGATGCCTTCATCTGAAGGATGCCAAATACAACAAAACTACCTTAATTTTGCGGCTCTTCTCTGTTGTACAGTTTCATTCTTCAACTTAGTGATTTTGTGGCATGTTTTAACAGGTTTTGCCAGACAGAGTTAGATTTATAACTTTCAAGATCTTTATTCATATATCACACTCAACAAGCAATAATTTCCCTGGCATTTTCGTCCATTAAAATTTCACTGTGAAGTTGTGGTAACTGGGTTAAACATTCGTGAAAAAGAGGTTTTGAATAAAATAAAAAATTGATCTTTTTTTTTGCGATACTGTAGTTTAGTTGTTTTGGTACACGCTATGTAGGGTAGTGGAACTTACAAATAACAATGCAGTCAAATTTAATACATAGCAACAGAATGTGAATCGGCTCAGCAACATGAATGTTTGAAGTAAAGTTTCAACTAGCATGCTTACTAAGATGTCTGGACTTGTGTGTGTTTGTGACTTTCCCCCAAAACATACAGATATATGGTATATCAGGAAATAAATTTTACCTTTCTTACACTGGTCAGTCAACCTAAGTACTGGTTAGACATCGAAGAATTACTTTCCACTATGGCTGTTTGGTTACCCAATGCTTTCATCAAAATATAGAATGAATTTAGGAAGCCTTGATTTTGTTGTCTTTAACAAATCTTTGTAAATATACTTAGCTTGTTTAGCGTATAAATATATATCCTGAAATGTTTTGAGTATTGTCTCAAAGAGCTGAAAGCTGTTTTGTCCAGAGTTCTGTGAAGGATACGGTGAATTAGCAAACCATGCAGTCATATGCAGGGGGGTAGGAGCCAGGGGTCACTGGGGAATGTGCCCCCCCCCACTTTTTTACAAAATAGCAAATGTGCCCTTCTGGCAAATAAAATGTGTCCCTTTGATGAAGAACTGTCTTTTGGATATCTTTGTTAATTTTAATATTTTATTTTAATTATTTATTTTTAGTCTGTACATGCTATTTTTAAAACGGCATCCCATATCTTTTGTAGCATGGTTAACAATAAAAAATCTCAATAAATAGTATTGATAACATACTAACACATCATATATATTTAAGTGAAATGGCCGGTGTGTATCGGTTATAGCATAACGAGTGGTGGTTTTGGAATAAGAAAGTTCCCCTCTGATGTTGTGCCCCCCCTCCTCTTTTTGGAAGCTTCCTTCCCCCCTGGTCATATGCCATATCTATAATGGATGGTACTATCACTCAATGGAGATAATCTTTGTGGTTAGAAGTACATGGGTGCTGCTTATTTGGGAGTTATTTTAACATTGATTCTAATATAAGAACATTTTGCTTCCCACACATGTAATGTTTGAGATTTCTTTGCAAACCTCCAATTAAGCTTTGGAAAAGAATCACTAAACCACTTAATTTTCTGGCCTTTAAGAAAGCAACAGTGTTCTCTGATAGTTGCTACCATTATTACCTGGTGGTATAAATATTTGTCATCTAAAACTGACATAATTATCAAGATTCATAAACTCAATCAGTGCACCAGTTAACTTTACATTGAAGTAGCCATCAAGCTCAGTTGCCATGGTTTCTGTAAAACTTGGGGATAAAACTTGGGGGAACATTTCTAATTAAATAGAATGAAAGATTTTGAACATGCCACAATGTCGTACAACACTTCACTTGCAATAATGCTGAGAATAACTTTGAAAGAAACTTATATATTATATGAACACTTTAGTTATTGTCAGCGTCATATGTGCATGTTCAGTTCCTCCATGATACACATATTTAATCGTCGACTTTCCTCCGAGCTTCTCGCCGCCGAAATATCCAATCTGGTCGTGCACGCCCAGGCTCAAACACGAACCATATCATGGAAGTATTTACAGAGTTACAAGCAAGCATCAGTCAAATTCAATGTGTACTGTTGTTGCAATGTATTTTGTTTCATCTTCTCTAATACAATTGAGCGGCTCAGTCACGTTGATTGATAACGGAACCTGCCCAGAGCTCTAGAAACAAGCTCATCCAATGCAAACATCTAACGTTGCCACACGTCACTCCTACGAGGACGATGTCGTCGTCGACTACAGCGACGACCGAGGAAGCTGGCTTTATTAGATTTTTGTAATAATTGAGGCAAAATACAATGCTGTGTATTCCTTTGTCGCCAGCTTCTTCTCCCTGTTAGAAGCATTTATCAAGTGTTGCAATCTTAAGTATGATAGCTGTATAGTACACACTGCAGGGAAACAAAGGAGTCAGTTCACTTTTTATGAGCTGCTGAGCTCTAGCACTGAGAGAAAATTAAAATGAATTTCAAAAATATCTGCACAGTAGTCAAATGTGTACATTACAGATTATGATGATGAAAACATGTTAATAATCTGCTCAGAAATATTCTCCTGGTGTGTTATACAGTTATGGTATGGCCAGCTACCATGTTTGATGGAGGGGGGGGGGTGGGGGGTAGTTTAGCTTCTTCCCAGGGTCTTTAATGGTCTCAAGGAATGAAATTAGTAGCTCAGGACAGGAGTAGTTGAAGTCAATTAATACCGATGATGAGAAAACTGTATAAATATGACAGTGCCGAAGCATTGTGTGTGTTAGGAGAAGTGTCATTTTCAATGTAATTGTCACGTTCTGTTTGTGAAGGATTAATGCTGAGTGGTACATAGTTTTGTAGAAGACAGGCATCTCAGAGGGGAATTTGTGATCCATTTGTGATCCATATAAATGAAATGAAATATCATTACAAAAGTTTTGAGCAATGATACAATTTATGGCTAAAGAGTTCTGAAAGCTAATATTCTTTTATACAGTGTTTTAGGGAAACTGCATTTGGACAAGAATTTATAAATTATTTATCTTTGAGTATAGTATAGAGTGTGAGAGGTGCTAGGAAGCTGTGAAAAGAGTGACAGATGTACAGTAACTCAGAGTAGTCCATTTCCCCTGTCATGAAGAGGAATTGTGGGTAATGATCAATGAAGAAGGTGCTGAGGTTCTAGGGAAAGGTTAAGGGATAAGGTTATCCAGGTAATATGCACTCAAGAGTAAGTAACAGATTAGAGAAAGTCATGATCTAGAATTAATACACATCTCATTGAATTATTCAAGAACAAATAAACCTATGTTTTATTTTGAGTACATCAAGTCTAATAACATAGTACTTTGACTGACTCTGTACAAGACACAACATGAAAATCGGGATGTAGGATTTTTTTATAATTTTTGTCTGTGCAAGATCCCAACTGATACATATATAAGGGTTGTTCTATCCGGTCTGACAAAAGCGAGGTGACTAAATTCCTTGTTGCCCTCAAAGATATCACCCATAGAACCACTCTATTTATAGCACAAACACTCAGTTGTACCTTCCATAATATTACACATTAATGAAGCAACCATGATGTTTAGCCAAGAACCTTATATAGGCAAGTGTACTTTATCTTAGGGCCGACTTATTTCCAAAGCTCATCCAGTGTTACCTCCAAAAAGTGTATTAGAAACTTTCAGGCTATTTTCCTGCAGGTTCCCATGTATTCCTAATATTTGGAATTAGATGATTAAGGTAATCCCCCCCCCCCCCTTCCCCTCCACCTTTCCACCTCTGTCTCTCAGAAAAGTTTTACAATGCTGAACTGAAACTGATGGTCTTTCATGTATATATTTGCAGTCAACGCAGCTGATCTTACTTCATCAGCCTCAGTGAAAGTTGTTTGAAGGAATAGGAAGTAAAATGTCTGCAGGAAAAACATGATAGATTTCTGCAAAAATATTTTCTTAAACATCCCATGATATGTGCTTCATTTAACACAGCTATGGACAGTTTGAATGCTAAACTTTTAAACTGAATGTTTATGTCCGGATGATAATTTGCTAGGTGGTACACTAACTGCAAATTTCTAAACATGTATTCGTTTTAAATATACCTAAAAAGAAAGAAACGTATTCCTCAATCCTTCTGAAATTCTTTATTCAAGGAAAAACAAACCCTAAACCTTTCAAGTTCGGTTATTTCTTGGAAGTGGATTATTCAAGGAATACAAACCTTAAACCTTTCAAGTTCGGTTATTTCTTGGAAGTAGACAGAGAGCAAGTACACAATGGTGCCTTCTGTCACTCTTACCAAGATGCTAAGTGCAAAGATTCAACATTCAAAACAGGATTTTGTCCTGCATATATCACAGATTTTCAATAGATATCATTGCATTGTATTTCATTAACACAAGACTTATAGTATATTTCAACAACAACAAGGTCAAATTTGCTGCTAATTGAGCCAGTTTTCATTGGACTTACGTATTAAACGATTTAATAGAATAAAAGTATCGTTACTGCCAACAATTGTGTCAGAATCTAGTGGATTATATCACTTATCAGAAACCGTTGAAAGCCATATCTATTGAATTGACTTCACAAAGTGTTGACCGTTTATCAATCACAAAAGCCCTTGTTTTCATTCAACAACCATTAATTAATTGGCTCCATTTGACTTTGACAAAGTTTGTGAATAGTACCCTTAACCCCTTACAGGATTGAGTAATACCTGACACAATGAAAATGAATATTTCAAAATTGTCTGCTTTTCCTGCATATTTGGAATTTCTTCGGCTATGTCGATAGATATTCCAGGATCTGCTTAGAACTTGCCTGTAGCTTGCCTGTAGCTTGATACTGATAATCCCATATTAAGAAAAATAAATTTATGCAAATTCATTTTAACTTATATTAACCGTATATTCTGCACCCAAAACTATGGCAAAGGCACAAGCCAATCAAATTGCTTGTAGCTGCTCATTAGTTTGAATATTCAAACATTTCCTTAGAATATTTCATGGTACTAAAGACATTTAGTTGACAATTCTGAGATGTTTGTTGGACATTCCATCGTAAAATAGTATTTTGGAAGTTAAATTGACAAATGGGATGGGTTCAAGGTTGGAATTTTAGAGACAGAATTTGTCAGTTAAAGAGACTTTTTTTGCAAAGTATATATTCCAGCAATGATAGTAAATTCTCTGTGTTTAAATTAGAATGTAGTCATGTTTTATTGAGGATCTGATAGATGGACTGCTTAAATTCACAAAATTTGAAAGAGTGTGTCAAAATAACTGCTGATTTTTATTATTATTATTATTGTTGTTTTTATTGTTGTTATGATTATGATGATCATTATTATTATTATGGTTATTATTATTGTTATTATCATTGTTGTTGTTATTGTTGTTGCTATGATGATGATGATGAAGATGATGATCTGATGATTATTATGATTATTATTGTTATGATTATTGTTATGATCATTGTTGTTATTGTTGTTGTTATTATGATGATGACGATGACGATAATTATTGTTATTATTATTGATATCATTGTTGTCGTTATTGTTGTTGTTATGATGATGATGATGAAGATGATGATGATGATTATTATTATTATTATTATTATTGTTATGATTATTGTTATGATCATTGTTGTTGTTATTGTTGTTTCAATGATGATAATGAAGATGATGATGATGATTATTATTATTATTATTGTTGTTATGATGATGACGATGACAATGATTATCATGAATATCATTATCATTCCTATAATTCTGTTAGTCGGTTCTGTTTATTGGTGTTTGAATTGATGCATAGATGAATGCTGCCCAGCCAGTTGAATGATGTAAATTTTCCTTTGTAAGCAGTGCTTCATTGTGGTGATCAAGTGTGAAAGTAATAATCTGTAATGTACATCTGAACATCGATCATAATTTGCCTGTGGTTATCCATGTGTATCCCTTGTCACTTGAAAGCCAGAGATATAAATGTTACTGATCCACTATAACTTAATCTAAGTATTGGATTGAACTACTTTCATGTTAATGACAATATATTATTGTCAAAACTGTAAACAATTGCGATAGCAAATCTATTTTAAAACCTGTGACCAGCATTATTCCCAAGTTAGCATCCATTTTATTCCTAGAACCAGCCCACTTCTACTTCTTCCTGTTCTATTCTCTCTCTCTGTCAACTCATCAGCATGCAAACTGCAGGCAACGATTTATTCACCTTATCCTGAGATATTCCACTCAGTTTGACCCCTATTATGAAATATCCCATAGCCCGCCTTGATTGGTGTTTCTTGGAAGTCATTCACGAGAGCGTTAATCATCGTGCCACAGCTTTATGTAGTTTTTCCGGCTAGATGAAGAACTTTCGCCCACAATGCAACAGGAAGTTCGTAGTCAGTGTCCTTTAAGCAGATAGCAGAAAATGCGAATGAATAAATGTAATTAAGTTGGTTGCAAATATTGTGGAAGTACCTGATATGTACTGAGAGCATCTTCTTTATCAAGTTTACGGATGCGTGGGTTTTGTCGAAAGAGCAGGGGCATGATAGCAAAGTGCATTGGTTCGGTTTTTATGAGGTTCTCATCATATTCCTTGAGTTAGTTTTGATGTTTTTCCAAACATGAAATTCAATTTTTTAGCGAGGTTATCAAATGACTATCCATGTCCAGAGCTTCAATTCGAGTTAGATGTTATTTGTTTTAGTGAAAGGTCTGGATTAAATGGAAAAGTCATTTTTAGTTCATGGAACTTACTAGACTATATATAGACATGTAGTCACCTTACATGTTTTCTTTAATCTCCTAAAGTGTTAGAACAATATATAATAAGTGTCTGATGAATGAGTTTAATTAAATTTTCTATTTTAGAGCTCTCAGCAAATGCTTTATCAGTTTCCCAAACTACACTATCACTATCTCCTTTTACACCACATCTGTTGTTTTTAATGTTTTTTTCGTCTTTAGAAAAGATCACATTGATTAATCAGCCGCTTCATATCATAATGTTATAATGTTTAATGTTTAATGTTAATGTTATTGGCATATAAAAAATAAATGATCCTTCGATAGCATTCAGACTGATCAAAACTTATTTTGTATCATAAGTATAACATGTGGTGATCTTGCAGTTGTATAACTTACTGTTTTAATAGCATATCAAATGGCATAAAGTGATCCTTTTGTTTAAATGAGTGTGCATCATAAGTGTAAGATTAAATGATCCTGAAATTCAATAAGTGTTTGTACCAGAAGTATTAACATAAAGTGATCCCATAGATGTATGACTGTCTTCATGGCATGTTAATATAGCTTGGTGTGATCCTGTAATTTTATAACTGATTTTGATTTTATAAGTGAGGTTGTAGCAAAGTATCTTAAAGGGATCCTCTAGTTGTATGACAGATTTTATAGCACATAAGTATATCTTGATGTGATCCTGTAATTCTATAACTGATTTTTTACAAGAGGTATTTACATAAAGTGATCCTGTAGTTGCATAACAAATTTTATAGCATATAAGTATAGCCTAATGAGATTCAGTTATTCTATGACTGATTTTTTTACCAGAAGTATTTACATAAAGTGATCCTGTAGTTGTATTATCTTTTATAGCATATAAGTTTAGTGTAAACTGGTCCTGTTGAACTTTGCATAACAAATTTTGTGTTTCATGACTGATTCTGTGTCACTATCATGCAAAGGTACTGTATTTTATGATAACATCCTGACTGATATTGTTTCATGTAAAGTGATCTGTTATCTATCAGTGATTAGTATAGATCTACCATAATTAGGAAACAATTTACTGAAGGCACACCTTTCACCTCTCAATCCCATGATAAAGCAGTCCATTCTTAAGCTTGGGCATCACCTAAAATATTGGAGTTGAGTACTCAGAGCCAAAACTGACCAAAGATTTATCGGAAGGCAGCTTTTTTACACAGAGTCTGACAAAGTAACGCATAATATACTTGGTCTATTTGATGTCACACTAAAATAAGATAGTGACAAAAGGTTGTGATGTTATAGAACATCCCAAATATTTTTTCTTGCAATGGTCAATTGCCAACACTTACTTTAATGTTCTTGTACAACAGCTAATATTAGGCTATACACATTCCCCACAGCCAGCAGCAAAAGAATAAACCAGTTTCGTTTATAAACTGTTTTGTGGTAACCTGGAGGAATTCCCATGTATTTTCACTAGAGGAAACCTCTTGTGATGAACATGTGGAAATCTCTTGATGTACCTACAGACAAGAATAGCTTGAAATCATGTAGCATTTCAACAGTTGGAATGTGACAAATTCCCAGTTTTGGCTACATATAATCCATGAATCTTTCACAGCTATATGATATGATGCAAATCCCCATTTCATGATAACTTACCGTTTTAGTAAACAAGTTTTCAATCTTGAGGTACTACTTCTGATGTGGTTAGGCTTCATTGTGATATACACAAACAATGGTAGGATAGTGTTCATTTGTAAACATGTCAAATTGAAGAATGTTTTCTGTTTGTCAGCGGAACAATACATGTCAGAGGTGGTCAAAGTTTCCATGATCAATTCCCTGTGAGCATTTATACTTTTGCACTATGTGGCAAATGTTAGGAGTTTTGAATAATGTTTGTTGTTTTTTACTTCCACATGTGATGTTTTGTGCCAGCCTGGTTAAGTATGGGTGACAGTGTCTTTTTCAAAGTAAGAGTTTCAATGTGAAAAAGATCAGGGTGATCTAAGAACAGTGTATACTGGAAAAACTGGGTTTTAGTGCATTACAGTATCTGGGAGTCGTCACCCCAAATTACCGGGAGTAGTTACGCGACTCCTAAGCAGGAGTCATGATTCCGATTACGAGCATATCTTTGGCTAGCATATTATTAATGCTTCCCAATGAGAAAAAAATGTTCATTGATATCTACACAAGCTGTAATATCTGCAATTATCTGTTAGTCTTTGTACAGATATACACTAATTTGTCTAATTTCTTTATATACAGTACATCTCATCATCAAGTGTTTTAGTCATATTCACATGAATAGAATGACAGTCTATACTCACAATATTTACATGATTTCTTTGTATAATTAATGTAATATAGCACTGATCTCTTCTGTTCATGATTTATTCACACTGACTTGGCCAATCCATGAAGAGAAACACAAGGACATATATCTGAGTGTAAATTATATTTCATATTTGTAAATTTCATTTTCACCAGAGTGATTAAAAAATGAGTGGTAACATGACAGTGACGAGCTCTAAAGACATTGAGGGTGTAATTAAAGATGTGGAAGATATTTTAGTGGATATCACAGCTTCAGTTTCGATGATTGGTATTAAACAGTTGGAGGTGCAGGATTATAATTATAAAGGCTTATTTTTAAGTTTACAAAGTAAAACAAATAGTAAACAATACTTTTGGTAGAAGCTTATAGATTTTAGGATCAGCTTTTATATATTTTGATATCAAGGTTTATCCTGCTTGTCATGTAATCAGTTCTAAAGAAACTTGATATTATTTGTTTTTAATAAGTGCTATTAAGTTGCTATTAATAAGTCATAGCATCTCATTTAGTTTTCATTATATCTTGTAACATGTCATTTAGCAAGTAGCTAAAAGTGTTGTTTGCTATCTGCAAAGTTGTAATGATGGAAGCCAGCTTGATTCTTTGCTTAAATATCTAGATTCAGCAAACAAGCTGAAAGCAATTGTTTGCTGCTAGTTTTTTCTTCAAGTTATGGCATCTTTGATATGATTTACTAGAAAGGAGTGGCATTGCTTGAAAAGTTGCCATCAGGTCACACAAACTGATGCCATCTGTTTATTTTTCATTTGTCCTTGTGACTAGCTAGCAACATTGAGTATTTTATTCTATTAGTTTACATGATTCTGATGTCATCTCTTTACTTAAATCTATTACCTGTGATGTCTAACTAGCCAATATTATGCAGTATTGTGTGCTATTAGTTTATATAAAGTGATGTCATCTCTTTACTTTAAATCTATTACCTGTGATGTCTAACCAGCTAGTAGTATGCTGTGAGCTATTAGTTCATATAAGTGATGTCATCTCTTTCAATTTATTTATCGTGACTTCTAACTAACATGAGTAGCATTTAGTATTGTACTTTCTGGTCACAGATACTGATGTCATCTCTGTTTCTTGTAACATGTAATTATAGCTGCTAGTAGAAAGAAATAAGTATTCAATATTTACCATTTACTTGAAATACTGGTAGCCGTCATATGAAGTGACATCTGTTTGCAAAGCAGCAAGGTTTAGTGCAATACTTAAAACAAACATGTTTATTTGGTCTTCCTTTTGTGTTTCATTTAGTTCCACTCGAGATTAAACATAACACTGACTTAAAATGAAAGCAAACTGGTTCATCTCAATACCTTCTCTTTATATATATCCTGATTTACAGTATTACAGCCATCTTGTCATTGGGTTTAGAACAAACGTAATGCTTTAACCCATTCCCTTTGATCTCAAACAGGAAAGGTGAAGTAACAAATATGTTAGATACTTTCAATGCTATAAAGGAAAAGAGGACAGAAAATGAGAGAGGAGGGATGAGAATTGGTGAGGGAGGGAGAGGGGAAGATTGAGGAAAGTAGGCCATCTCTCTAACAGAACTGGGAACAGATATAAGTCAGGACTGGATTGGAGGATGACTGATTTGTTTGCGGTTCAAAAATCTTGCCAAACACTTCCACAGATCACACACTTGTTGTCATTTATGCATTATGTTGCACTATCTCGAACAAAACTTGTGTTACTGTAATAGCATTGAAAGGATTTACAATATTGAGTGAGCATGCTGGGTAATTGTTTATTTTATAGACTGTTTCTGTTCCATTTAATATCATAATTTATCGTTCCCACTCCGTCTATCTAATTTTAGAAAGTATTCCTTAATAATTGATCTTTAGTAACCACTTTCACTCCTCTCAATTAAATAAATCTGATTTTAACTCTAAATGTTTCATTGCCTACTGTCATAAATGCATTAGTCACTCTATGTCACACTATCAGTAGGGATCTCATGCTACTTGTTTGTGCCATTGAGCAGATCAGCCGACTCATTTAAGCTCAACACAACGCTCACCGGATATCACTCGGGTGCATGTAATTTAATATAATTAATATCAAGCCAATATGTCTGTAAGGCCAAAGACTCACACCTCTCATTGCTGTTTGTACATTAAGTCAACTCGATCCCACTCTCACTGAAATACAGGGAAGAAAAAAAAAATGTAAAGAAGTAAAAAAAAAAAAGAAAATAAGAAGAAAAAATAAGTGAGTTTCCTCCCGGTCTCCATCTCAAATGTCAAATTCTTCCGTTTGCCAAATTACCTCTTCAATTGGCCCCCGCTTTTTGCAATCCAATTAGCTGTGCGGAAAACCTGTGCACTACACATCGGTACACGGGGTCATAGACGTGTCTGGCGTCATCAGTGACGTATCACCGTGGCAACCTGCTTCGCCGCAAGTCAAGTGAGCGTCAATAAAGCAGAAAAGTTTCTTTAGCTCGAAACAGGTTTGTGTGATTTTTTGGATCCGCAGATGAGCGGGAAAGGTTTAGCGCTGGAGGCGAGACGTGAGAAGCTGTTTAGAAGGAAGATATGCTACAATTTAGGGAATTGCGAATGGTGATGGAATTAAGATCTGCTTTGTCAAAACCAAGATGTATTGTATCATACTTAGCTAGGCTTAGAAGAAGGTCGGTGCTTATTATTAAAGAGAAAATATATATATATTTATATATAGCAGGGTTGTTACTCTATGAAAAGTGCAAGGAATCAATATGAAACAGCAGGAAAGTACTAGGATAACAAGTTACCACTTTGATAACAGTTCCTATATCAAAGTACTGTAATAATGAGGGGGAAGAAGAACAGTATAGTAAAATTATTGTTACATTGTTATTACACAGACATCTACATTGGCTGCCATAGCAACCCTGATCAGGATAATAGAAAAAAAAGAAAAAACCAAAACAAGTATTAATATTGATTTTCTTAATGTTCTTGTTTTCATGAATTTTTGTTTCTTTGTTTAAAACAGAGACGACAATGATGATAGACGATACAGTATTTTATGACCGAGAGTACTGTCCGTAAATTTCGACGTTAGCTTTCTTTACATAAACTTGGTGAGCAAGTTGGGTTGTTTGTCTAGATGATACAGCTCAGTATCTATGGAAAGACATTGAAAATTAAAATCAAACAATCATGGACAGAATTATTATTTATTAAAGTAATTTATTTGGAATGCCATAGTACAGTCAGAATACCTCTGTAGCAATTGAAGAACAGAGATATGACCGCCAGTTTTTCCACAATCTGTCGATGTTGCTCACTTTAAGCACCTTGGACTTGAGAATGACATGCCTGGGCTGATGTACTTTGATTGTTAGTAGAAGACAGGTGTATCCATCTTGTTAAGATGAATGGTACTATGAGAATAAAGACAAGAAGGTACGATAAAAAAACTGGAGAGACTCCTAACGTAAGAGGCAGCAGATGTAATAAAGATTGATTTACTCTTCCTGTCAGTCACTCTCACTCTCTATCTCTCTCTCTCAAATAAATAATATTCATTGATTGTCGACATGATGAGCATGCTGCATCAGTCAGATCTATGTATTAGATTCACTACTGGCTCTACATTTGACCGGGATTAATTCTGGTGTTGGTTTCAGATGCTGCTGTGTGATATTTATTGGGTTCATATCATAGCAGAGCATAAATTGGATGGAGGATATCCTCAAGTTTAAATGCATCCTTGCCCTTAAGGTTGACTGCCTCATCAGGTGTGAGGCTATTATAGGAAACCCTGCTGGGCTTGCTTGAAAAACATGAGAAATACCTACATTGTAATGACTGCAGGGGTTTAAGTCAGGCCTATGAACAAGGCTTGATGGTTTGTGATGTTGTCTCTTTGCCCTATAGAGGAAGTACTGAGGCTTAGAGTGAGAACAGGGGTTCAGGGGGGGTTTAAAAGACCAATTAAGCTCAATTTTATATAAGATATTCAGCAATCATACAGAAAGGGGCTCTTCTCAGGGAAGTGATATGACACTATTTGCAATCTTTGCATAAAGTAGATGGTTCCCAAAGGGGGAAACAGATGCAAATGAGCAACAAAAAGAAGAAGAAAAGAAGTCTAGGAATCAAGTGAGAGAATAATGAAAAAGGAGAATGGATGGGTAGACTTGATGAATTTTAAATGAGAGACAACTGATGCAGACAGCCTCGACAAAGATACGTAGCTTTATGGAGAGAGTGTTTTGAGAGTAGATGAATGTCTCAAATACTCACCAGTTGTATGGAGGGTAGCTGTAACACCTAGATATATGTAATTGACCGAGTATTTAGCTGGACAAGATACGTAGCTTTATGGAGAGAGTGTTTTGAGAGTAGATTTATGTCTCAAATACTCTCCAATTGTATGGGTAGCCGTAACACCTAGATATATGTAATTGACCAAGTATTTAGCGTCGTTTAATTGTGCCCGGGGTTAAAGTTAACACAAACGGAAATTACTGATCAAGTTATTCATTATATGTAGAGTAGCTGTATGTATTTAGTACCATTGTATGGATAAAAACAAGCAGATATCATCATATATCTCTGGGTATTGGGATGATTCATTTAATGTACTAAAATTTTGTAAATTATTACATCATAATTGTTCATTATATATACCTACTGTATAAACCTAAACACAGGCAGACAGTTTAAAAAGGTTGCCGAGTATTAAATTGAAGACTCTGCAGAAGTGATGTGTAAATGAACGAATACAAACTGTGTAAGTGTTTCTGTCAAAGAATTTGACTACCAAGCATCAAAGAATCTTTGCGGGTCAGTAAACCATAATTTGTGAATAAAGTTAAGTCACATTAATCACAACGTACATTATAAGTCTCATTTAACCAGTCATTTTTAACACAATGAGATTCATATCCTTTGGTGCTGTTATATAGATCTTCATTGATCATAATAAAAAACAACTGGAACTAAACCTACTACCAAACTTGCCAAATTTAAACAGAACCATTGATTACTTGTCAGTGTACACTTGCCAGTTTCGAGTGTTAAATGCCAAAAATGACAAATCTGGCATATTTAGAAATTTGTATTTGGCATCGTTTTCACCAGATTTGGCTGCCAATTTGGCTATCGATATGGCTGTCAATATGGCCGGTTGGGTCACACAAAAAACTTGGAACCCTGCTGTACACTGTATGTGTGAAGCATTTGTCAAAGGTCATAAAACCTAACAATTGGTTGTTAGCCATTTTATGCTTGTCAACATGTAGATAAAATGGCATTAAACCACACGATATATTAAGAAAATTATGAAACAAATTTTAAATTAGGACAGATTTAGTTGTTTAGGGTTGGGGTCAAGGTCAATTGAGATCAAAGGTCAAATTGGCCTAAATGGTCGAAAGAGTGTTTTTCGAACTCCTAGACTGTAAGTCCGATTGAGTTCAAACTTTGTGGGTAGGTGCTTGACTATGTAACCTCATCCCTGCATAACTGGTGATGTCATATGTCAAAGGTCAAATATCCCCAAAACTTACTAAGTCATTAAACAGTCATTAAACAGTCATTAAACCACAAGATATGTAGATAATAATGGGACAAATTTTAAAATAGTACCTATGTGTTAAGAGTCATGGAGATGAGATCTGCATGGTCATGGTCATGCATGGTCATGGAGATGCATGGTCATGGAGATGAGATCTGCAACTCCATGGATTGCCCTCCTGTTTAGTCCATTGAAAGGTTATGAAGCTTTGCAGAGTTTGAAGCGGCACTTTGATTGACTGTATAACTCAAGTGTGCCAAACTTAAAATTTAACATGCCTGGGCTAGTAAGCACAAGGTACAAATCAATTAAGCCAGTCTGTCAGAGTTCTAAGAAAACATCCGACATTTCTGGCTGAAAATAACCTATTACAAAATTTGTCAAGGACAAAATGATGTTCTGTGTTTTCCAAGGGTGGTCTGTTCTTTGTAAGAAGTGAATGAACATGTTTAGGTTGAGGTATTTATAGACAACTGTGATAAATAAATAAAATTAAATAAATTCAAATTAACAGATTTAGCTAGAACTTAGAAACATTAGCTCATTGAACATTTTCCTTTTTGTCTTGGACTATTGATACATTAAAAACAAAATCCTGTAACTGAAGTTTTTTTCTCTTCTCATGTATCATGTTCCTTTGTTTTTCTGCCAGTTTTTAGCAGGTTCTGTTTTCAATTGATGAAGAGTCAGTTTCCGAGTGTCATCACTTGTAGCTTTTCATTTGGTACCTCACTAAATACTCATCACTAGGAGTGCTACTTACCAGCTTTATGTGACACCGTATGGTCTGGTTAGGCCAATCACTACTTTATGCGTTAACATTAAATTTTGGATTGCCTTTCATTTGTGTCTCTCTTTTGCCATTTGTTTAGATTTGATGACCAGGCTTTGCATGTTTAAAGTTATCTACACTTCAGAGAGTGATCATCAAATTCCAGAGTGTTCCAGTCTAATCAAACTGAAAATGAAAAACAGTTTTGTTTGTGTCTGTGAATACTTAGTCTATATCTTCCTACTTTGGTATATATAACAGTGTCATGCATCAAACATTCCTGTAGGATCTTGTGTTTAATTTCATAAGGTTATACATTCCACATGTGCAAATATCCAATGTTTGTGAATGTATTTATTTATACTCGTGTTTTTCCAAAATTGCTTATTTAATGAGTGGGAAGGCTTTTGATAAAAAATATGATGATAGAGGTAAAAGTAAAAGACTTGAGTATTTATTTCATGATGGACTGTTGTTCAAGATATGTTAGGTAGGGTTAGCACTAGCTACAAATTTAGGAGGAAATTGCTCCCTGAAGTAGACATAGACATAGAATAGCAGGAAGGGGTGGGGGGGAGGGGGGTAGGGAGGCAGGAGAATGGATGAAAAGG
>JAAAKB020000009.1:1139513-1149927 GCA_010014835.2 Apostichopus leukothele | reverse complement strand
GAGAAATTTGTTCGATCAGGGCGCTGTTTAAAATTTGTTATAACTTCACCCTCAGTTTTCCAAGTAGTCTTACTCTGCCAGTTATGTACATTGCTACTTGGTTCGTTGTCTATGACTGTTAACGACGCATTAACTAAAAACATGATTATCAGTTTGTTGTTTAACACACGTTGGATGTTCACCTCTCTATTTCTAATATGTGACCAAATGAAATTTATGATATTTTGCTATGGGCCGGCTAGTATTTTTTCTTTCTCAATCTGCGAAGACATATATATTTTGAGTACAGAATGTTTGTCTTTTTGTATGTCGACAGCTGGAAATCCATTTACGGATGGATGACAAAATGAGAAGAGAGCTGAGCTGCGAAATTTCCAAAGGTAAGGAAATATTCAGGACACTTTAGTGATGGGCATGCTCAGCTGAAGGATGTCTGTCAGAAAACCAGTCGAAATGAGAAAGAAAAAGACAGAATATTTAAACTTTCCTGTTGTGTTGAACCAGCCGCACACTGCCAGACTCACTGGACTATCGTAACAATGGCAAATTGTAGATAGTCGAACAGTGTGCATGTGTTTCCATAGATAGTCCATCAGTGTGCATGTGTTTCCATAGGTAGTCTGGCAGTGTGCATGTGTTTCCATCTGGTAGTCTGGCAGTGTGCATGTGTTTCCATAGGTAGTCTGGCAGTGTGCATGTGTTTCAAAGATAGTCCGGCAGTGTGCATGTGTTTCCATAGGTAGTCTGGCAGTGTGCATGTGTTTCCATAGATAGTCCATCAGTGTGCATGTGTTTCCATAGATAGTCCGGCAGTGTGCATGTTTTACAATAGATAGTCTGGCAGTGTGCATGCGTTTCCATAGATAGTCCGGCAGTGTGCTGTGTTTCCATAAATAATCGGGCAGTGTGCATGTGTTACTATAGTAATCTGGTAGTGTGCATGTGTTACCATAGACAGTTGGGCAGTGTGCATGTGTGCATGTGTTTCCATATATAGTTGGGCAGTGTGCATGAGTTTCCATAGATGGTCGGGCAGTGTGCATGCGTTTCCATAGATAGTCGGGGCAGTGTGCATGTGTTACTATAGTAATCTGGTAGTGTGCATGTTTTACCATAGACAGTTGGGCAGTGTGCATGTGTTTCCATATGTAGTCCGGCAGTGTGCATGTGTTTCCATAGACAGTCGCGCATTCGTCTTAAGCTGAGTAAACTCAATATGTAGCGTTCTCAGACTGACAGTTGGGCAGTGTGCAGTGATTCATGACTAAAATCGCCCAATATTAGCAAATTTAACCAATCATAGGAATGTAATTTGCATGTGTCCTGAATGAGTGACAATCGTTAATTACAAATCACGGATGATTTTGATTAACATATTTTCCTTTTGTTCCCCAGATGACAGACCACAAGATCTGGCTGATGAGCTTGTTGACTTTGGTTTCATCAATAAGGTATGCCTTGGGGAAAATCCTCTTTATTAACTATTCTCATAATGTTGCCAGGATACCACTTGTGATATGATACTTTTCTCAACCAAAACAAATATCAACACTTTTGCACATGCTAAAAATTTGATGACAGAATAGATAGAGATGTAGAAGGAGACTTTTGTTTACTCGAATGTTAAGTTCCTTCAACTGCATTCATGTTCAGAGAATTCCATTATTAGAAAGAAAGTGCAGAAGATAGAGAAAGTGTGTTTGAAGCTAGCAGTCACCTTCAACATATCTGCTGAGAATATTCTGCCCTTTGGTGTGTAAAGGATCCCTGTGGCCTAAGTTTGGGTAAAGGTCTGTGCAATTTACAGTGCCAGTAGCTAGAGTTGTAACAACTGATTCTATCGTCAAGCAGTTAATTGCAATTCATGGCCAATTTCTCTCTACTCTGCAAAACTAACAAAGTGCTGCAGAAAATTAGATTGCAGTTGGTATCCAAAATATCCATATTTTTACAAACTGAACAACAATAATGAATCACGTAGAGACAATAATCAGGGCATGAGGGTAAAGGTGCAAGGCATGGGGTGGGTGGGGGGATAGTTAAGTCCATGACAATTTTCTATTTTGAACGAGAGAGAGAAGTTACGTTTAAGTTGTCAGAAACCTGATACAAATGGCAAACCGATGCCCGTAAAGATGTCTTTTTCAATTGATTGATTTTCATCGGTCCTTTCATATCTCCTCCCTCTTGTAGAGCGATAAAGACCAGATCTCGAGCATGATCGAAGAGAGGCTACGGAACTTCCACTCCGGACAATTTCCAGCAAGCACTGGAATGATTCGGGCCACATGACCAATAACTTAGGCCAAATCAGTCAGTTTAAACGATTTGGCAGTCTCGTTGTGTCGATTTGTCCAGCCCTTCGATGTCAAGCAGCCTCGTATAACGGCCAAGAAGGTGCACAGTACTTTCATCAAACCCGCTCGTGGAATGGTTCTTCCCCCTTGGTGATATGTCAAGGGTGGATTTTTTTGGTGGGCTCTGTGACAAAAACAAGTTTTGTCGCAACTCTTACATGCAGTTTACTTAGCATGTCGTAAGCACAAAGTGAAAGTCGTGGAAAGGTTAACAGCATCGCTTGCTTTAATGGTGGTCGATCATAGCGATCAATTCGGAACTTAATGTCAATGGCTTATAAAAGGAGCATTTTATTGTAGCATGTGGATAGTATATACAGTGTTGTGAAAAATCAATATTTAGTGGTAAAATACTTGTGATAGTGTTATAACAATTGTTCCAAACTAATAGTCAGATATGAAATCTTGTACTCTTCTTCAGCCAGGCCTCACCCTTGCAATCCAATGCAGTATACAGTTACAATGTAATCGACGTCTAATCAAAAGTCTATTGACAGAGGCCTGCAGATCTATGATGCTGTTCACATCTGTCATCATACATTATAGGTAGCTTTAAATTCTGTTACAGTTAAATCCATGAGCTGAGCTGGTTGTAGTTGACAGCCACATTGATATATCACTTATTTCGTGAGCTAAATTCCAAATTTGGTTTAACGCAGATCCAAATTTGGTGGTAGTAGAGATTTTTTGTCACTGTCTTTGATGACTAACAGTGCTTTGTATGTGACGATGTCGTAACGAGTCGTGACTCAATTTGACTAACTTTCAAATGTTTGGTGATTCGAAAACAAATCCAGTGTTCTTGAACAAGATCAGGGAGTGACTTAACACGACCATGAAAGGAAAGGGGACTTGTTACAACTCTACTTTATAACATGCATCAATCTAAAAGGGTTACTTTAGTAAACTTAGAGAGGGATGTTACACGTAGAAAAAGAAACAACTCTATCTGTCCAACTTCTGTCTTCATAAAAGGTATAAAATAATGAGTTTTGATCATTATCATGAAGTGGATTGTGTAATAATCAGGCGTTTCTGTATCTTGTAACTATCAAGCAACAGATAAAGCCAGGAAGAAAGGATTTGGAACCAGCAGACATGGCGTTACCCGGTTACCGTTTCCATGGTAGCAATGACCAGTGGGCATTCAAATTAACTTCAGTCCAGTCATCAAACTCTACTTTTAAGTGAAGGAGTTCCTCAGGTTTATTTTATTCATCAGGGGTTGGTTATGAACATGTGTTAACTTTTACACAGAGTTGTTGAAAGAAAGACCAACTGTATGATGCTGTTGAAGGGAAATAGGATAAGAAAGCTAGTCCTCGGTGACATTACGTCAAATGCAACGATAAAGAGCAAAGCTGAATTTGATTAGATGATATGGAAAGGAAATAGCTACTCCTTCCATTCATTGGCCTCATCGATTGGTAATAGACCAAGGTAGTAGCTTAATGGCCCATTTGGTGCCACTTTGCCTCGGTTTTTTAATCTTAAAAAATCAGTGGAACTGTCTGATTTGACTCTTTGTCAAATGCCAACAAAATAATCAGCATGGTTGTCATAGGTTACCATCTGTTATGTTGACTGTCGGATATACTGTACGAGAGTTTAGAAACTGTTTTTTTCTTGCACATTCAGACTTTGATTCACGAAACACGATTGAAAATGTAAGTTTGTGAAGGGAGGGTACTAAGTACTGACTAGTACATGGGGAAGTAGTTTAGGCTGGACCTAACCTAAAAGGGCACAATTTTGTTCATATGTAGGCATTACTTTGAATTGACATTCAGCTCATTCAGTTTCATTATTTCTTTCTTCCAATTGGAATGGGTGATAAGGTTGAGGAGGGGGGAGTGTGGAAGAGGAGGGGGAGGGGGAGCCTGTATAAAATCTAAACTGGCATCTACTTTTCTTTAAGTTAAGGTTTGAGTAGGTCGTAGAGTTGGAATGGTGATGCTTATAAGGGTTGTGTATGGAAAAGTGTCATGTAATCACAGATTTGTTCTGTGGGCTTAAAGGGGAACCATCAGGATGATAAAGTACTATCAAAATTTACTGCTTTAAAGGGAAACCAGAGTTTAAAAGTTGGAAAAAGTATGTAATACAGTGAATGTTTAAACCTCACTTGGGATGAATCCTTCCGGTTCTGTTTTGAGTAGGCTATAAAGTTGATAACGGTGACAGGTTTCATCGTTAAGCATTTTCTGAAAGCAGAATGCGACAGTTACTAAATGAGCACTCTCTGAATTGGGACATAAATTAATAAGGTTTAAAAAGTACCAAGTTAACAAATAAATCGATCTTGAATGAATAGAACCAAAACTCAAGAAAAAAAAACCCAAAATAGGCAATACGGGGGGAAAATTTTAAGTTTAAAGAAAAGCAAAAGTTCAACTCCTATCTTCGTAGCTTGTTCTGCTGCTGAGAATGAGAAATGGGAGAAAATAAGGGAAATGAATTTTATTAATAAATTTTGAAAATGAAAATTATTAATAAATTTTATTGGGGATGTCTACAATGGTTGGTGGCAACACAGATCATTACACATTTATGTATTCTTCTAAAATTTAAAAAAATTAAGAAATTTTAGTTTTGAAATTTCTCAGCAACAGAACAAGCAATGAAGATAGATCCAGACAAAGCTTAACATTCTCTTCATGTCAGGTGTTATTTGTAACTTAAATTTGCATAAATTTAAATTTTGCATAAATTTAAATAGTGAACTGGCAGTTACTTTTGCCATATTCCAATGTGTATCAGATACATCTTAACAACCCACTACCCTGGAAAAGGAAGGAAGGGGGGGAAAATTTTGTGAATCTACTTCATTTCTTGATAGATTTCCATAAATCTGTTTAGTGTTTTTTGTTTGTAGTTCTGTTTAGATTAATTCAATTCTTTGTCATTATGTTTAACTAACTTACTTACTTTCTCACCCGGCCATATTTCAGTACATTACATTTTTTGTGTATTTTTTTTTTCTAGCGTTGGTTTTGTTATCCTGAATTTTCCCATTTTCCATTTTACTTTTACTCATTTTGGAAAATATATATATACCTCATTTTCATGTATGTATGATCTTTGTTTGCTCATTAGTTTCAAACTTTTTTTGTGAAAATTTCATCAGATCATCTCCTTTGTGCTGGGTTAATGTGTGGCCAAAAGTATGTCAAACTTCTATGCCACAAGTTTGTTTATGGCAATGTCGCTTTGACAAACGATTCTTAATTTTTCAGTTGAAGGAGTTGAAGAAGTTTCAACTGTGCTTTGAAAGTAAGATATGGGTGTAAATTCTTGCTGTTGACATGGTCTTTAGAGGTGTCTACATTTAATTGTTTTACTGGAAAGTGAGAAATTCTGGATTAGTCCATTCACAAAGTACCTGCTCGTCATAAAACAGTCTTGAGCACAAAAATATATCCTTGTTTTGCTCTACTGTCAGCCCAAAGTACTGTTCTTGTGGTGCGATTGAACAAAAGCTTTGATTTCTCTCAAGACCAGTGTAAAAAATCAGGACCAGAGGTCAGAACTCTGGTCAGAACGAATAACAAGTCAGAACAGAGGTCTGAACACGAATAAATCCAATTTCCTATACGAAAGTGTAGCTGGCCATGATAATAATCCATATACACTGTACAATGGGTACAGTTATAACTGGTGGGATATTAAATCAGGATGAGATAATCTGGATTAATGGGATCAGAATAATCAGTGGTTTAATATTTTATCCTTTTGCAGCAGATGTATAGAATATGCTATGATCAGCTACAAGGGATCAGTAAAATTGTCAGGCAACTTGTGGGAAGTCAAAATGGGATAATCCTCAATCTCTGGATTAAAGTGGATGAGGATAATCCAGGGATTAATATTCAATAATTTTGCAACAGATTTGTAGAAGGTGCTATGATGAGCACGGAGTGATAAATCTTCTTACCAACTTAATGGTGAGATATCAGATGGTGATAGTCCTTCAATCTGGATTTGAAGGTATCAGGATGATCCAGCATTTAATGTGTAGCACTTTTGCAGCAAATGTATAGAAGTTCGTTATGCTCAGCATTTGAGGGATTAGTCTTGTTATCATCTTGCTTTATGTTTTTTTTTGTGGCCAGGAAAAATACCTCATAGTTTTGGGTACAGAATAAGTTATTAGTTCTTTAATAAAAAAAACTCCTAGGCACTCCTGGAAAGCTTAACAAGGTTCTGTAACTTGAGTAGTAAATAACAAGAAGCATCTTTAAGAGAGAAAAATGTGAATGTTGTTGGTGACGTGATCATTTAGGTCATGTCAATTATCCAAGTATATGTTGGTTTATCATTGTGGTCAGTTTTAACATTAGTGATATCAGTGTTGGGCTGGGTGTGTCGGTGGGAAGTACAGTGGGTTGGTAGAGCAGGGAGTTGTTCCATAACAACTCCCTAGTTGGAGGATAAATTTATATATGTATATGTACTATTTATTTGCTGGACGTGGCTGCTCAGTTAAGATATTTTAGAACAAGGATGTCAGCTGCAATAGAGACTCATTATTTTGTACTCTATTGTTACCCGGTGCTACCAACTTGTTGCACTTCTTCCAAGTCAAGATTTCAAACCAGTGAATGACATAGGTGTGAAAACATTTAGAGGGTATGATTCATTGCTAAATCTATTCACAGATGTTTGCTTATTGGACAAAGGGAAGAGTTGTAAGCTGTGTTAAGAACAGCTATCTAGTAAAGAAATTCCACAACCAGCACATGTTTTATCAGTAATTCACTATAGTACGTGGGTAGCAAATACATAGGATATCTCGGTGTGATGCTCGCTGTGCTAAAAAATCTCTTATTGTGAATAGCGCAGTTGCTGGTAGAGAGGATAGAACATTAGCGCTATAAGAATCAAATTTGTTGACTCTCATCTGATTCCATTCCAGCATCTTGCCTTGAATCGGGGTTTAAATGCTACCTAATGCTAGATCAACGGCTTCAATTATTTCGTGTGCTCTTTTAAACATTCTATCAACCATGAAATTAATTGTCTGAATTACATCTTTATTGTTAGGTTTGTGTAATTTTTAAGGACTTGTAATGTGTGAAGTCCATTGTTTTTGTTTGTATCAAATGTAACAAATTACTGTATATTACAGTTGAGAGCCCATTTATAATAGCTAGTGCAGTAAAACACTGCATATAGCTGAACATGCAGCATACGGTTGGATAGTTGTTAGTTAGGTGGGTTTATCCCGTCGAATCCTAAGGTTACCTTTTCCTGTACGTAAAACTTATCAGTTCCTGTTCGGTCGGGTAATTCAGTTTCACACCTGCATTGTTGAGAACACTTACACTAGCAAAAGTAGACTCTTACCTATGGTGCTGCCACACTGTGTATATGCAGCATTAAAGTGGTTAGGCTTTTATCTCTTGTAACATAATAAATAAAAGAAGGTGTTTGCTAAATATTCCCCCCCTTGATCTTTGGTAACTTGTCTACTTTTGTGTTTCTGTCTTCCCTCTGTTTGCATATTTCCACTCAATTGTTTGCTTCAGCTACACAATAGACCTCTCCACCAATAACTGTTATCTTTTTTCTCACTTTGTGTTAATCTTTCTATTATTAAAGTTGGATTTGAAGGACGCTTGGTCCCTGTACCCCAAATATCACTGCCTAAATTGTCATTGTACTGTAGCAGGGCTCAAAGAATATTAGTCTGCTGAAGAAACACGGTTAGGTGTCTATTGATGTTAAAAAGAAACTAAAAAAAACTAAGTACTGCATAGTTCATAGCTGTTTGGAGATCTGGAAGGATGCAGGATAATGGATCAGTCATGATATGTGTATTAGAGACATATAGTTTATTGTGTTAGGCTAGTGATTAGGAAGACAGGGTCACAGCTTATAATGTGTTTACTTACAAGGATTACCCACAGTGTTTGTGCTGAGCATACAGGTGGCTTGCGGGCTACTAACATATAATAATAGGACAAAGGTTGTCTAATAGAATTGGTCAAATGCACAACAAATTTATGTCTGACTGGATATCTTGAAAAGAGTGCAAATATGGGCTGGAACAGTTCAGTTATTAGTAAAATGATAAGTCGACATTCCCCTTTTTATAAAGCTACTGATGAAACACTGTTAAGATTGTGTTTATGTGAAGGACATACCATTTATGGTTCTAGTCAATGTTAATAGTTTATAATCATATATTTAAATCAGAGTAAACTGAAACAGTAATGGTTTTGCCACAGATACAAGGCTGCCATAAGAGCAAAGTTAAAGCAAATTTTACATTGCAATTTTAACCAAATGTACTATTCCTTTCCTTTCTAAATCTGAAAATGTTAAACAGATATTAGTAAGCCATTTCTTTATAGGTTTACAATAGACTGTTGTGGAAAGCAGTGGGAAAATGTTACGTGATTGAAGTGTATACAGGCTGATTGAAGTTGCCTTTCTGACCTGCAGTGCAGGTGGGTCTTATGTCTGCAAGTCTCCATCATAGACTAATGCTCTTCACTGATTGGACGACATTATCTGTGACATCATCATGTAGCAGCAGCATGAAACACACGTACTACTGCCATTGCCAAGATTAACCTGGCTGTTTAACATGATTGTAACAGAGAAAGTTGTAACCAAGACACTGCTCCTGTCAAGCGAGCAATTCATTTATTCATATAATATTCTCCCCCCTAGGGCTGCTTGAGAGGATACTTCCTGACCAGCATTCAATAATTCGTCGGTCAGGTATTGTAAATCTCTTTCCGTTACACCATTGAGATGGTTCTCGTCACGGACACTGTTGAGAGTTTTACCTCCTACCCATATTCAATAACTTCCTGCCAGCATGCCCTAACAGTCACTGCTAGTTCAATTCAAGACTTGCTTTAAATCAATTATGCAGACAGATCACTAAGGTATTAGCATTGTGTGTGTCTCATGACCCTCTCTTATTGAATACTTCCTGCAGCAGCTAGCTATTCATGACAAAAATCCACGTCGATCATCAGTTTACCAACCTGAAAGTAAAAATGATTACAATCTCTTTGACATGACAACAAGACTTATTTACCAGACAGTAGATGCTTGAAGTTTTGCAGTTCTCATTTCCTTTTACATTTATTTTCATTTTTCCATCTTTTTATGAAGGTGGCATGTAGGCATGTATACATAGATTTATAAATTTACCTGATTATAAAGGATCAATCATGCCTTCCTGTGAGTTGGGTAAATTGTCTGTTCAAGTTAGTTATTGAACTTAAATGTATCACGACCAAGAAATGGAATTAATTCATAGATGCTAAGTCACCTTTTCTCTAGAAGCTACAATAGTATTTTCCTGATATTATCACATTATATATACACTGCTACAGTTGCTTTTTAAAATTCCACTGCTTTCTGCTATCTTACCCTGTCTTTAATCAATTTGAGCACCCACTCCAATTAGTGGGGCACCTTCTCATCTAACTAATCTACCAGACTTGGTAACAGTAAAGTTAGAAAACTCCCAACCCCTGGACCCTTCCCATTCTAACTGCAGCACTACCACATTACACACCCATCCTATCTAGCCAGGCTTCCACAGTATACATCTCTATCAACACACTGAATTGGTCATCCTTAGACATTCCTCCAACTTCTCATCTAACTAATCTACCAAACTTGGTAACAGTAAAGTTAGAGAACTCCCAACCCTGGACCCTTCCCATTCTAACTGCAGCACTACCCCATTACACCCCCATCCTATCTAGCCTAGCTTCCACAGTATACATCTCTATCAACACAGTGAATTGGTCATCCTTAGACATTCCTCCAGGCTGACCTGTTTTCATCCTGAACCAGAATGTCAGTTATGTCAAGGAAAGGTCATTGGGGTCATTAAGATTCCTCAGGCCTCTCTGCCATCATCAATTTCCTCCTCACATAAATGAAATATTTGCCATTAGATCAAAGTATCCTCCTAAAAGTCTTGATCAGAGTGTGATGCTTAGGTGAGATGAGGGGGGGGGGGGGGGGGGGGGGGAAGATACCTAATAAGGTTCCTCCCTAGTAGAAGAAATGTTGGTTAGTAATGA
>JAAAKB020000009.1:1124513-1139413 GCA_010014835.2 Apostichopus leukothele | reverse complement strand
CAAAGGCTAAATGACAAGTAACAGTAACAGAAGGGACAAAAACACGCACAGAATACAGACAGGTTAATGAGCATGGTTAAAGAAATGACAGTTAAAATGGTGCTGTTGTTTTATGAATGGGATGAATCATGAAGTCCATTAAAAGTGACACGAGGTAGCTAAGTACTAGTTAGCATTGTTTATAGTACCAGTATCAAGTGTCAATACATTATCCTATTTTGGCACTGTCATGCTATGTAGAAAGGAAACAAAGAATTATAACAATTAAAATGATCTGACCTGAGTTATTGACTTATTGAGTGAGTGTTTGTGTGTGTATATAATGAGGTATTACCATGATAATGCCACAGTAAACCTACATGATCAAGTTGACAAATCTTCAGCCTTTTAGTGTGTGGTATTCATGCTCCCAAGGGAAACCATAGCTTGTTGAATTGCTGTATTGATTGGTCATAACCTTCCCTTGTTGCAATGTTCAAGTGACCAGTTCTAGGCAGTTAAGTTGGGCTATTTGACCTAGAACTTCCTTAAAAGTAGACCTTGCTACAGGTAAAATTGTCTCGATGTTAGGTTAGAGCCCGACCCCCCTGAGATCTTGAGTACCAGAGATAGTTAAAGAGTTTCTCCTGAAGGAATACTTTTGATCATATCTTTTAAATGCTGAACAATCTAGTAACTGCATGGGGTGCGACCAGCGTAAAATGTGGTCACTTGTGGGTATGTAAGTTCTTTGTCCTTCAGGGCAAAGGTCTGCCTTTGTCAAAATGGATGTACTGTATGGTTGAAATACTATATATCAGTACCTCCATTTTGTGTAGGCTTGTGCCCTTGTTCTTTTATAAGATTGTATGTTCATTGTACGTGAAATATATTGTGGATGACTTGCTTGCTGTATAATGTCATTTATCTGACAGAATAATTTCATGATCACATTTTGTGTCGCAGCCTTGGCAGCGTTTAAATCAATTTCATTTCTCATCTGAAAAGAAACTGATTTTGCTAATTTTGCATAGCAGTTTGTTTTATGGTGACAGATATGTCATTGTATAATATATGTTCATGAAAAGCATGATCAGTTTACAATGTCATTGATATCGTGTAGATACTTATACTTATCGAGGCTTTGCAGACTTTGCGTACAGAATGCCGTTTGTGTTCTCAGACTTAGGAGCAAGATAAAACATTTATAATTTTGATTTGTCAATGATTGGTTTTAATTTGCTTTGTGAATTGCTCTGCAGAAATCAAAACAAACAATTGCTGAGCGTGATAGTCATCGTTAGATTAATTCAAATAAGAGCTGTCATTGATCAGGTAATTGGAAGTCTGGATTGTGTAATCGACTGACGACGTAATCAAATGTTATGTACATACATCCCGTCATAAAGATATATACTAGTACCATCATAGACATCATTGTTCAATAATGCCAGTGGCTGTTAATAATAGAGAAATAATAATTCTGTTACGTGAAGTGGGGATATAATGTCTCATAATATTGTAAGTAGTTACATTGTGTGTAACTAAAAACATTTTATATCGATTCCCATGTTACCAAAAACAATGCAAAGATGATTATAGGTACTGTCAACAAGGATTGATTTATTGCAAGGACAATTGTTTTGGGTAAATTGTGGGGTTTTTTGTCCAAAAAAAAAAAAATTTTTATATCATTCTCTTGAATCATGTAAAGAAAGCTAGATGAAAACCATATAATCAATCGATTCTGTGTTGTGAATCATTCAAGATTTAATCTGCACATGTGAATTGATATCCTGTTGTATGTAACATACAATATGTAATGTGATCTTGATTCCGGTAGAATTTATATATATTGATGTAAATTAATTGCCTTGTAAATTGAAGGTGTTTATTCGTTAATTTAGAATTGATGATGTTGCATGATTTATTCACTACTAAATGAAGTAAATATCAGTTACTCTCAGACAGTGCAACAACAATAATTGATTAAGTCTGTAAGTTTATACAAGTTTATATGTGGCAGACTCAGTTAATTTCATCTCTTTGTGTCGTTAAGCATCTATTGTATAGCTGTTGCCACTCTATGACCACCATGGCGATAAATCTATACACAGCTATATAACCACTACTACAACTACAGTGGTTATTACTTGATCGAACATGACAGTTTAACTGGATATTTTCCTTCCTGTTTGGCCTTTGTAACTTGCTACGTCCTTCCGTTCCGTCTTCTCTCTGCTTGCGTCGGTCGTTTTTTTTTTTTTTCCATTCTTGCTGTTTACGTCAGCCGGTTGTGTGGGTTGTATTAAGGTTTCAATCACAGTAAATGTAAAACTGACTGTATTTGTAGATATATATGATGTGGGCAGAATCATTCAAAGTTATTGACAGGAAATGTCTTCTTGGAATTAGTTTGCTAATAGTCTGTTTATCATTTATCCAGTACAGAAAGTATTTATTCATTTCTAAAAGGTATTAACTTCATTTTTGTTTTCGGTGGAAGAGAATAAAATCGGAAGTGTTTTGTACTGGCTTTTGTTGATTTGACGTGTACTTATCCCATTGTACCTACATATATATGTGAGTATTGTACATTGTGCTTAAAATGTAAGCTAAAAGGTCGAACACATAAATAACAAACAGATGAAGTACGTAGTCCAGATTATAACTGTCGCTCTGAGTCAGGCTGGACAACCAGTGTGTATTCAAATACATACATGAAGCAAATTACATGAGAAAACAGATCAGTGTTAATTCCATTAATTCCTTTAATCTACCTGGATATGTTGAAATGGTGTGAGTGTGGGAGGGGTATTTGGAGAGATATTTGCTCAATATAGGGTAACCTTCAAAGAGTTATTTTTTACACTGTTTGAAATCACTTTATGCATGGTAGTAATTGGCCCACATTTAATGCTTATAAGGTTAATTAAGTCTTTGGATTCAATTCTGTATGGCAAAACACAATTTAGCTTGAGCAAAGTAGCTGTTAATTGTTGTAGAGAAGTTAGACTAGACGAGTTTGACTAAACAGCTCATAAACAAAGGCACACACTGGCTAGCTTTGTGATGTCAGTCTCAACTTATCAGAACTTCACTTTCAAAATTTCTTTGTAAGTGGTTTGCAGTCTATTTACTTGCAGAGAGTACCACTGTATGCAAAGAGTACCATGCAGAGAGTACCACTGTATGCAGAGGGTACCACAGTACCACAGAGAGTACCACAGTACCACAGAGAGTACCACTGTATGCACAGAGCCATCAGCTACTGCAGTATGTGCTTAATTTGTCTCAGTATTTATACTTCTCCTGTATAATCATGAGACTAGTACAGAAACAACATACTATTAAGTTAAAGGCAACAATTTGATACTTTGCCAAAGCAGTAGGTCGGCAATAGGAATCTTTGCAATGGTGTTGGTATGTGAATTTGTGTGTGACACCTGCTTGTAAACATATTAACTCAAAAAAGTGCAGCTTGGGTGAAACTTTTATTCTTACCAAGTAGATCTTCCTTGGTGAGTACAAACACCCTTTTGAAATTGATGGACGTCAACATTTGAAGTTTAAGGTACTCAAAAGTCTGAAAACATTGTAACACAACAATTCCAGAACTTAAGCTCAGATGAACTTCTTGCTTTGTATCTTGTTGATGGACACCTTGGTGATCACAAGAATTCTACAAAGTTTGTCATATTAGGTTAACTGGGGTCAAAGTCCAAAACCTTTTAATCACCACTGTAAAGTGCTGAGAAGGAACTTTAGACATTGCTCTGTAGGTCCACATTGAGTTCAAGAACCTTGTTGATTGCATGAAGAAGTTTCTTCTACAAAACGTGAAAAGGAATCACTAAGTGAACATGTCAGCTGTATTGTTCATTGCTAATGTTAAGTTTTTAAATCGGCTATGACTATAATAACCATTAGCCAGAGGGTATTATATGTATGGTAGTAGTGTATCATCTTCCTCCTATTTTATCCAACAATGTCCTGTGCCATAAAGTGGGAAATCCCCTTCCTGCATGTGATATTATTTGCTATAGAAGTGGTCATTTCCTGGTATGTGTGTAGTTTCATTTTCAAGGTTTGGAATTTTCCTAGTCTGATGTAGCATGTATGTTGATGTCGTGGGTATTAAACAGACCTACCTGGTGAAGATCTGTTCTAATGGCAATTTCCATGGGACTATGGGGGAGAAGGAAGGAAGGATCTAGGCAAATTGAATGGGAAGGGGGGAGAACGTGGAGATAAAGACTTTAGACCGTTAGAATTTATACAGAAAAAAACAAACAGACAAAACAAGACTTCATTACATTTTCTGCCTTTCATAGTCGATATTTGCCAAGTGTTTGCAAAAACCCTTTGAGAAAAGTAAGTAAGGAAGTTTTAGTAAAGGAATGGGCACATCTTGTCTAGACAGGAACTTGGCAAAGGCATGTATATTAAAGTATGCTCCTATAGCAGAGAAGAGCCTAGACTATAATCTCTTGATTAAAGTATAAATATAGCTAGTTGGCAAAATCATATGTGTACAGCACATGATTTGTGATTCATTTTGTGATAACATTTATGATAATGATAGTTTCACCAAACAATATCAGTTGATAATCTTACAATCCCTCTAAACCTTTTTTCGTCGGTGTGCAGTGTAACAACATTTGCTCTACTGTGCATCTGTCGTTCCTACATACACACACACATGTCCGGCATTGTTTGGTGGAGGTGTCACATGTTCATTGATGCTATAGCAGTCGTCTCGGAATTGGCCAAGCCAATCACAGCACAAGTTCAAATGCCTTTGTCGTACATCGAGATTGCTCGTCAGTCTAAATTATGAAAATGGTAAAGAGCACAACAACAAAAAACGAAAGAAAAACGTTGGAGAGAGAAATTGAAATGTGTGGGAGTGGTAGGTGAAGATGTTCTTGTCCCGGCGAGCAGTCCACAAAGAGTGCCTGGAGGTTTAGAGGCAAATCTTGTCTGTCATTGAATCATGGTTTACACTTAAAACATAAAACATATGTCACATATAAGAGGCGACAAGATGAATATGATCATCTTCAGTATTTTGTCAAAGTAATGAAAAGATGAGATGCTATTAGTATCAATAAGGAGCAATTGGGAGAGCGGTAATGTGAAGAGGTCTGGCCAATTGCTGTATTGTAATAATTATCAATTTTGGCAATCAAAGACTGATTTCTGATGGGGTTGTGGGTTAGTAATTATAGGTCTAAATTGGTTAGCTCAGATTAATATGTTGCTTTTCATAATGCTAGTGTCAAAGTCTTGAAATAAGTGAGGCACAGATGATAATAAATTCTTGTATTATGCTGTCATCCTCTCCATCCTCCCCTAGCAGACCAAAACAAGAAAGAATAAGAAGAAAGATAGAAAGAAATATCTATTTCCACTGCAAAGTATTGCTTTATAACCTTCATTGTGTTTAAGCTTGCCTGTGTTAACAATTGTCATTATTAATGATGGCCTACTTTACTACTAGCAGCAGACATTATCCATTGCAATCTTTCTAAACTTCTGCCCAGTGTGTGAAGGAGAAAAAGGGGTCATTTCCCAACCAAAAAAATGTCTATTCTTCACTGCCCCTATGAATTGTAAAAGCATATCTCATGTGGTGGAACATATCTCAATGAGTCACATACCTGACTGAGCCTGTTTTGATATTTGTCCTGGTTAGCTGGGATTTGGGATAGCTAATTTTCTGACTGCAGCTCAGCATTTTTGCTAGCTGACATATCATTGTGCTTTTAGAACCAACCATTCTGAGTCATTGATTGGAATTTGTCAAAACCCAGTTTATATCCTTTCCTAAGCTTAAGCATTGTTATCATGTTTGCCTACACATGTGTGTGGTCTTATCCTCCAAGACAAGGCATTTACATATACGTACAGTACCTCTGTTGTAATTCTGTTGTAGTCATTCTCAGGGAGCTTACCCAGTAACCTTTTCCTTGACAATTTAGCCTCCTCTCTTTTCTTAAAAGATGTCGAAACAGAGATGGTTGTTTTGTATTGCAATATGTTGCCTCACATCACCAAGTGCTGTAACTGCTGAAAACATCCTGAGTAATTTTGGCCTTTGTCTGCTCTATTGACTATGACTCATACATAGCAAATATGTACAATTAATATCAGGGGCAATTATTCGACTTTATTGGTGGGGTCACTGCTACCAAAAAAAAAAGAAGAAAATCCCAGTTTAATTAAATACTGGAAGAAAAGATGTGAGAAAAATGAATTAAAAAAAAGGAGAAAATCATCAAAGCCTACAAGGATAAATTGCTTTAAATATATAAAGTATAGTACCAAATTGTTAAAGTTGGTATGGACAAAAAAACAAAAAAAAATATAAAACTTTATTGTGTCAGGCTTATAAGTAGTGGTATGACAAAACGGTCTTCTGTTTATATCAACCAATGTAATTTCAGCATGCGTTTCCTCTGTGTACAGTTTTCTATTACTTTGATAGGTTGGGAGTTTGCCAGCCCAACTACCTTTTAACAGTTTTACATGATTAACCGTGTAATGCATTCTCTATTAGAATGCTTTGTTGTATGCAGTAATATTTATGTCAACTCTAAACAGTTTTACATGGTTAACCCTGTAATGCATTCTCTATTAGAATGCTTGTCATATGCAGTAATATTTATGTCAACTCTCGTCAAGTTCCACTTGGCTTACTCTTTGCATTTATGTGAGAGGAGTGGCTTAATTGCTCTGAAAACTGACGCAAATCTAGACCTGACTAGCATCCTCCACCTCGACGACGACGGTGGCCATGAGCAGGTCAGCCTATCTCTTCTGACGATCATTTATTGATGTTATCAAGCCTGTGTCACAAAGCCTAACGGCATTGTTTCCCTAAATTTGATTATTAGAAGGAAGAAGCAGTTTCAAACACAAAATGAACTCCAAAATTCATTTGGTGTAAAAGTGCTTAACTGAATAGAAGATGTGTTAGGAGCAGTGATATAGCCTGATGCAATAAGTGACGTGTGTAGCACTGGCTAATAACAGGCTAAGACTGACGAGCGGTGACAATGCCAGTTTAGGTGTTGTAGAACTGGCTAGTGATAGGCTACTACCACAGCAGAAAGCTAGGCTCACTCATTGATCTAAATGTATGAAGGCTTTAAGTTGTACCAAGTGGAAGCTGGAGATATTAAGAACTTCAGTCAATGACTGATGTTGCTATAGTGCACAGACTTTGTGTTACATTTAAGTTACAGAACTGTAAAGGAAATTTGGAGTGTGACATCAATGTAACAGATTTTATTTGTTATAGTCTGATTTGAGAAAGGATGGGAGTGGAAAATAACTATTGTATGATAAGGGGAATTATTTGGTTTTAATAGAATGTTTAAAAAATTATACCTTTTTTTTTTGTAATTATATCAAATTGGATTTGCACATAGTGAAAGGAAAAAGCAATTAAATCTGTGCTGATTTTGAAAGTTCTTGTATATTTTAGAATATCATTCAAATAGATGGTATTGGTAGGGTATATGAACAATCAAGTGTACAGATTCCACAATGATGATGTCATTTCAAGAGTTATGTACAGTAAAGGGAGCAAAGGGCTCTTCTGGAAAGCAGTACTTTTGCACTGAGCAGGACTACCCTCATTAAAGATGACAATAATAAAAAATAAAATAACAAAAAAAATAATAACAAATAAAATAACAAAAAAAACAAGGAGCAGGAAATTGATAAAGGTTTCAATCCTTCCTTCTTTGCAATAATTCTCCTGAAAAATTCTAATTGGATTTTGACAGTTTGAGTGAATACGAACGTGAAGTTACAGAACTCATTACATTCTCAAAAGTGAAGCATTTATTCTTTCATCTATGAAAGAGAAAAGAATGCTTGCAAGTATATAAACTACAACTTGCATCGATTGGAATTTCTGGACACAGACAGGTTTGCTTAACTAGTTTAAAACTGTTAATAGTTCAGTATAGTCTAGGAACTATGAAAGGTACATTGGCTGTGGCTATCCTAATGATGCTTTTGTCGAAACAGATGTAACAAAATATTGTAATCTAATTCTCAGTGGGATGACACACTTCTTTATAATTACACTTCAGCATAACCCATTAACAAAGAATATACTGCATCATTGTTTGTTGTAGTAACAACAAGAAAAGAATGAAAACAAAAATGGAATTGATATCTTTGTTTTTATCCGTTGTATGTGTACAAAGACTGTTTTAATGCAATTTGTTTGCCACTCTTTTACAAAGATAAGAAAGTAGATTTCTAGACTGTGTTTTCCTATGATATGGTTTCATATAAAGCCATTAAGATGTATTTCAGTTTTACAGTTTGGTTCAAGAGTTTAACCACTCAAGCTATACCACTTTGTCCTATTCATACCCATCTTCTTTTATTTGGGGTTTCCTTTGTCATTTGCATCCTTCCTATGGTGAACTCTTGAACTTGGCAGGTATCAGGTGATATTTTATTCTGGAAATTTTTACTATCAACCTTGGCAAAGTTTGATTGGTAAGCGGGAAGATATTTAGAGTTCAGATAGAGCTCAAAATTCAAGGCTAACAAGTTTGTTGTGTGTGAGTGAGAGAGAAAGAGAGAGAGTGAGAGGTGGAGAGAGGTCCCCAAGCCATCAGATAAAGGATGATGTTGGTGATGGCGGTAGAAGTGGTTGGTAGTAATATCTACTAAATGGGTGTGAAGTATCACCATATGGGAGCAATTAAGAAGTATCCTGTTCTGATAGTGTGACCTTTAAGGTGATCTTCCATATAATACCTCCCTGGAAGGTCAAGGGGAGAGGTCAAAATGAAGAGATTCAGGGATGTCTGGGTACAAATATATATAGAGAAGTGCCAAAGGACATATCACCCGAAGGGAAAACCTTGCTTATTTAAGCAAAAAAAATACAAAAAACTGGCTTCTTTGCAAATTTGAGAGATATCAGATTTGGATGTGATAAAATAACCAGAACTTCTTTGTCTTTTGTAAATGATACATGCTATGAATTGATACATGTATGTTATTCATTGGAGAGATTACATTCATGTGGCTAAGACTTGATTATGATTTAGAGCTATGCTCATACCTCACACAGACTTAAAACGATAGGTTGTCAGACGACTTTCTAACCCATCTTCAGTGATAAGTTTGTTTCTTTTAGTGTGCGAGCTTGCATGCCTAAAAGTGTTTGTTTGCTAGTTGGCGGTATATGTAGTGTGGTTGTTTATAACTTTGACATCTATGTTAATAGTTGAATTAAATTTTTTCATTTTTCATGAAGTTCAGTTGTACACCAACGAACTGATTTTGAACTGATGTCCAACTTTTTAGCCCTGGTCTTTACATATTTTCAAATATGAACAACAACAATATAAAGCCAATGCAGTGTGTAATTTTGCTGCTCTTTCGTCACTTGTTAACAATCAAGAAATTTCAACCAAAGCAATTACTGAAAGCGAACCTTGAAGCCACCTACCACAATCAGTCTTTGTTTTTGATTTTCACTCACATGGCTAAAAAATTATCATTGTAAATGTAACCATTCCTTGTTAACTTTAAACAGTGATCAATATTTCCACCCCCCCCCCCCTCCCTCTCCTTTCTATAAGTCTAAATGGCACTTAACCTTCACTGTAGGATAGTTAATCAGCACACTCTCGCCCAGGTAACCTTTGTTCAACCTCTGTTGAAAGAGGTCAATGGTTACCGAGCTGAATACCATGGATGTTTTCATTCATTATTTACAAGAATTTGAGGAGTTGTTTGTTACCAGTGTCTGTTTGTAGAAACACAGCTTTGGTCGATGTGATAGTATAATGTCTTGGCCTCAAGTTAGAAAGGTATTAGTTGGCTTGATTGAAATGTGTAACCCAGAGAGAGGATATATACTAGGAGGATGTCTGGGCTCGTTAATACTCAGATGAAACTAAGATAATGAAAAGAGATCTAAATGTTGAAAGAAGGGGAGAGAGGTGTATGAATTAAGGAGCACAGTGCAGTGGGCAGGATGGGGAGGGGAAGGGAAGGGGGAGGGGGAGTTAGTGGTACCTTTAGTACCAAAGGCTGTGGCACTGAGTGATTATTTTACATTTTTGTAGCCCCGAGTAGGTCACATTACTTTACCAATTTATGTGGAAATAACCACTGATCTGTTCATTATGTTCAAGCGACATATACAGATGAAATAGAACAGAAGAACATCGTTAATTACAATGAAATGTGATCAAATTGTAGCTTTCATCCACTGGTTCAATTCTGAGAGACATCAAGATCGGTGACAGTGAAGTTCTGTAAATATGTACCACCCAGTATATCATCACAAGAGTGGTAATGACTGTAACATAATTGCTAATACCATACATAATGTTTATCTGGAAGGAAAGGCAAACCAGAAAGTTAAGGCCCTTAATTACGTGAACTTTTAATAGCCATATTAACCATATGTTTGTACAGTATCACTTAAACGAGACTATCTATTTCGGTTTGGTTTACAAAACATGAATCTTTTATGTGCATGCAAGTTTATCATATCAATGTAAAGTGTCAGATGTCAGCCAATGTTTGTACAAGACTTGAAGGTATACCTCCCTACAAGTTCGTTGGCAACAAGAACCTTGACAACTAGCTCGGAAATGCACAACAAATTTAATTTGGCAAAGTCGCTGTTTATGCCAAGGAGGGGAGGCCTAGTTAGCTGCCAATGCCTGGTAGAAGTATTCCTGATTTATTGTCATTCGGTATAATGTGAGCCACTTTGACTCTCTCGGTTTTTATCTTTTGCTGGTCATAAAGTGATGCATGCATTTCTACATGTGTACCTTATTGCCTAACAGTCAGAATATTATAAGGTTAATTTGTATGTAAGGTGTGCTTTTAGAGATTAGAGCTTCTTCAAACTACAGTACTACAATTTTACAGTTTTGCTGGAGTTGTTTGTAGTGTTGTAAACTCTTCAGACACCTTGAATTTGTTACAAATCAGAAATACATGTTTTATGAAGCTTGCCATATTTATCAGACCCATGAGCACTTTCCCACACTCTGACAATTTTGAATCTTTCTATAGTAATTATATACCAGTATCATGCACATGAGCTGCTATCTGAGGTAATTTCGTATCCAGTCAAATGCAGCTTTCAAAACAAAACAAAAAAACAATTTGCCATTCCAAGCTATCTCTGTTTTTCATGAAGGTATCTTTGTCATTCTATTTTTAGTGAAGAGGAAGGAAGTGAGTTTTCAGTTGAATGCATGCTGCTACATTATTCATTATTTGTATCATATGCATATGTATCAGGCAGATATTATAGGTGGTTGAATCTTTAGTCTTTCATTCAAACAGCTTATTTCAGACTGAAATACTAAATTAACCCAGTCTGTTAATCGGTTCTGTCTAGCTCATATCCACCATGGTGTTAGTGTAGAGTTAACATTTACGATGATATAATATGTAATATATGTAATAATGTAGTGCATAAATCTTACAAAAGAGACATAATGCAAAAATGTAATGGTAGTCTACAATATCTAGTGAATCCATGTAATGGATTTTTTGTGACAGACTCAGACATAATTTTGTATAAGGTCGAGGTATGTCAAATAGAAACCAATTTGCAATTATCCAGTTAGTAGAATTAATGAGTGAGGACCCTCCCATTCATTGTAAGGGGGGGGGGGAAGTACAATTTGTGTAGGGAATATTATAATTGCCACATATGTAAAGAGAAAGTAGATTCTCCTCAAATCTAGTATAAGAGTCACTTGTGTGAATTAACTTTAAGTGAGTGTTGTGATACTTGGCTGCCCAAGAACAAGATGGGCAGCCAACTTGTGATCAATTCTTGACTTTTCTTGTGGACTTAAAATACTAGGATATCTCTTGGGACCAGAAAAAATCACCCTTTAATGGGCCCAAGCATCTTAACCTAAGCTGAAACCTTCTGGAAGTGACAAAATTGCCCTATTAAAAGGAATGTATACCTCTCAAGGAAAATTAAACTTTCACCTCCTTTACCAAAAACAAGAGCTTTTCCTAGGGTCATAAAAAGTGTGCCACATCAGCACATGTGAAGTATGAACTATGAAGCCTGGTACGCTTTTCCTTCTTGAGATATTGTTTACAAAATAATCCTACATTGACCTGCACTGACCTTAGTTGACCTTTGAACTCTTTCCAAACTTCAGACTATCAGAGCCATGGGGCAACTTACCATTGTCAAAATAACTTTGTCATTTTAAACTGTTCATTACGATCTTTGTTGATCTCAATTGAACTTACATCTTCATACATGCACAAATACTACACGTGCATGACTTCCTAGGTTACCTGCCTGCATGCATGCACAATAACAACAACATGTACACAGTTTGAATGATGCATTTCACATAAACACCCCTCATGTATTTAACAGTGCCTGGACTGTCTCTCCTAAATACAAAGCCAAGGATATATGTAATGTTTAGTCAGTGTTTATCAGGCAGGCAGAATCATCTACTAGCCTGTGACTTCACATACTGTATTTATATATATACTTTCTCTGCTGATTTCAACCAGTAAATCTTCTCTAATTGCTGCAACTATTTTATTGGGTGTCTCCTGTCAGGCAGGCTAGCTCAGTGCTTTTGACCTTTGGATGTAGCTATGTGTGGAATCCAAACCACAACCACAATGCTCTCCCCCCCAACACTGATCTTGTCTAGGGTATCAACTTATAGTGTTACATTACATAGGAGCCAATATTGCTCCTGACAGTGGTGCACACAAGGGTTAAAGTGGTGTGTATTGTCATGTGGTTAAAGGGGTATATATACCCAATCAGAATACAAATAAGGAAAGAATAACAGGAAAGCTAAAGAACATACCTACCTGTCTCAAATACATACAACTTCTACAAAAATCCACACAATATTTTAATATATTGATAGTAAAAAGTTTCTTTAGTCAGATTCTAACATTTACATTCCCTACATTATAATTTCATTTTTTTCACTTCTAAAACTTGTTTATCACATGGCTTGTTTAGTATGGAAATGAAAGACCTTTGCAGTGATCAAAAGCTTGGTGATGACAATTTTAAGATTTATTCCAAGTCTTTGATTATTTCTATAAAACGGTGTGATTGTTTTAGACCAGACCAAAGAGACAAGTTTTTTTCAATATATTCCATTTTCCATTATTCCTTGCAGCTCAACTGTCCCATTGGTGTGAAGAACTTGGAAAGCTTTTGTTGTTACGGAAAAGTCGAGCTTTAGAGGGAGCCAGAGTTTCAGCTTCTTCGATGCACCACTCTATGCCCAAAGCCTTCTCACAAGTGCCTCAGAGGTGAGTTCAAACCTGAGCCCTTCCCAAAATGTAGACCCACAGTTTGTCATGTAAATATAAAACCTGAGCTAACCTTAGGGAGATGAGGTGGATATGATAGTCCGAACCTCATCAGGTCAGGGGAATTTAAACCTGCATTGTATCTTCAATGTCAACCTGAACTTTATCTGATTTATATCAACCTTCCAGTAATTTCAATAGAACAGACAAACCTAAAATGTAAACCTGAACCTTATCTGGTTTAATAAGAACCTTACTTCTAATGCAGTAGAGAAGGTATGATAAACCTGCTTGGTTACTTAAATGTAAACCTGAACCTTATCTGGTTAATATGAACTTTTACTTATAATGCAGTGGATAAGGCAAAGATAAACCTGCTTGGTTACTTTAATGTAAACCTGAACCTTATCTGGTTAATATGAACCTTACTTCTAATGCAGTAGATAAGGCCAAGATAAACCTGCTTGGTTAGTTAAATGTAATCCTGAACCTAAGTTGGTTAAATGAGGACCTTAATCTAATTCAACAGAGCAGGCCAATGTAAACCTGAACCTTGTCAATATAAAACCTGAACCTTTTCCAATGCGAATAACCTTCAAACTCATACCTTATCAAGTACCTGGAACGCTTACTTGGTAAATTAAGCACACACACAAACAAAACAAAACAATCCCAAAAATTTGCTTGCTTTGTTCCTGAAGCGTCCATATTTCACCAATAATTGTAATATGCTGGGTGCTCTTTGTTTGATATATTTTATATTGTTGGGGGTCTTTTCGAGCATAAAATTTTGTCTTTTTATTTGGGAATTCCTTTTCCTAGCAATAACGATTGTGACCTGAAATTAATAATACATTTTCTTCTCACATTGGTTTTTACCTGTTAGTGACGGCACTGTGTCATGGCAGCAGGGTGGTACCCAGCAGCAGCAGCAACAACAATCTCAGCAACAGTCACTTAGCGTTGTCGCCACAGTTTGGGGTGTCACTCAAACCACCAATAGCGCTCAACTTCAAAGCAACTCTTTTGGCCAAGGTATGATATATATGGCTCTTATGTTGCTAAGTGTGTAATATGTAATTATTAGGACATATTAACCTTAATGATAGACACTTCTTTTGAGGAGAGCATTCATCATCAACATTGGTAAGATCATATCTTCCCACCATCTTACTCTGCATCCACCTTCCTGTCTGTCCAGTTAACTTTCTCCCTCTGAGATAGGGATTGCTATCGCTTCCTTTAGTCACCTCATATATTCAGATGATATCAGAATGCTGTATAGCCATCCTCAATGCAAGTTTGTAAAAGGTCTATCATGCCACTGTGTTCATGGTGCCTTCATGTCTAAGAAGGAAAGGTTTCATATATAGAATATTAGTACTATGTAACTGCCATCCAGTAATCTTGGTAACTAACCACTACATAATTGAAAGCCCATAGCCATCATAACTAAGAAATGTATTGCTACCTTCCAACAACTACCATTATTAAGCTCATTGTTTTTGGCAGAGCTTACATACAACAGCCAACATAACTAAATACTGTATATCTGACAACCACATAGCTACCATGACTAAATACTG
>JAAAKB020000009.1:1110130-1120787 GCA_010014835.2 Apostichopus leukothele | reverse complement strand
GTACTATGCTGCTGGCAATCCCATAGCTATCATAACTAAATACTATGTAGCTAGCAACCCCATAACTGTCAGAACTAAATACTATGTAGCTAGCAATCCCATAGCTGTCATAACTAAATACTATGTAGCTAGCAACTCCATTGCTATCATAACTAAATACTGTGTAGCTGGCAATCCCATAGCGGTCATATTTAAATACTGTGTAACTGTGCAACCCCATAGCTGTCGTAACTAAATACTATGTAGCTAACAACCCCATAGCTATCATAACTAAATAATATGGGCAACCCCATAGCTGTCACAATTAAGCAGTATGTAGCTAGCAGCCAATAGTTACCACAACCATTTACTGTGTGCTAGCCGTTCACAGCGGGCAGTTATAAACTCAACTCAGAATAGTACCAATCCAGTATGGTCTATATTGGGAACCTGGTAGGTGGCAGCAAACAACCATCAATACTAAGTCTGACAGAAAGCTTATCCCATTGACAAAGTGGCTCAAGGTTTGGCTTTTGAAGTATTGTTGTTAACAATGAATTTGAGCCAATTCTGCGCACATCACCTGTAACCTAGTGTAGAGAAGTTGTGGTTTACGACGACGACGAATCAAGAGGATGAGGTCATTTGGAGGCCATAGACAGCAGTCATGTCGTGGGTGGGTGGATGGGTGGCTTAGCTGATCTGTAGTATGTAATAACTTCATTGCTAGGTGTGCACTTGCGAACTCTTACCTGTTGTGTGGCTTCCCATGAGATCTTGAAGCTTTAGTCACTTTTGAAATTTGAAATTTCAACTTGGAACTTGACATCAACAAAGGAAATAAAGTGGATGTTACAAATAGTCTTAGAGAGATATTTGTTTGATTACCACTGAGTGTATTAGCAAAGATTGAGATTCTCAGGTTAGAAAACAATTTGCTATTCCTGTCAACATGACTGTTCACTCCCACATATTTGGTAATTGTTACTAATTTGGCTGATAATACAAGATTGATTGACATTAGAAGAGATCAAATTTAGTATCTACTTGAAATAAGTTTTAATCTTTACCAGTAGTTCTGATCAGTACTTACTCTTCAAGTTGAGTACACTGTATAAATAGATTGTTTTACCATTGTTAATTTATAGTTAACTGTATTTCATTAAAGGAAATCCACTGAAGGCATAGAGATAGAATTAAATTTTAATTTTTTTTTTTCATAATTTACATATTTTTCACCTTTAATAAGCATCTAACAAATTTTATATTTACTAGTCTTTTTTTTCTGTGTGAGAAGTAGTAATCTGCTCCATTTATTTTTGTGCTATAACTCACCAGTCTAAGGTAGTGAAAACCACACTATGTGGTCTTGTTCATATTTCTGTTTATTGAATTCTATGACAATGAAGACAAAGGGGACACACATAAAAAATCCATAGGAAAATTGACTTTGCTGTGGTTTGAGAGTTAACCTTGGTCGATTCTGAAGAGAATATAGGAAATGAGCTGAAATCTGAAAAGAGCAACCATTGATCATGCAAATGTATCCATTTTTTTAGTTTAAATACCACGGTTGTACTTACCTTTGGTATTTGACCAATCTGAAGGTTACCTCTTTTCAGATATGTGTTACAACAAAAGTTGATTCAACTAGCCCCAAAAATGGGATATGTGTGAAGGACAGACACCCTTTGTGTCCGCCATTTTGTCATACTATGGAGTTTCCCCTAAGTGAATATCTACTCCAGGAATAATCTTAAACACTTCCAGTGGGCATGGTTGTCGTTCATGAATGTTCAGTAGTAGTAAGCATGGAAGTTTGGAGGGTTCTGAAATTTCCCTCCCCACAGATGAAGTTTGTATTTTCTTTTGTAACATCACATTAAATCATCGGGGCCGACGAAAGTACGTAATTATTGCGAGATATCTGCCTTTTGCAACGAGCAGACCAGTAAGGAAATGGCAGAATCCAGGAATGATGCCTCATTAGTGATTCAAGCCAACAACATACAAAAGCAAAGAAAAAAGAAAAAATATTTAAATCTGAAAAATTAGTCTCTATGTCCGTATGTGTGGAATACCGGTGGTCTGTTTGTGTGTCTGTTTTCTCCTGGGCCCCTTTTATAGATACTTTATACAATGATAGACTTTTGCAAGTCAAATGTTTTATACCCCTTTTGTAACAAAACTGTTCTGTTTACAATGTTGAATGTATACCCGCGTAGTAGTAGATGAGATAGCATCGAGCATTTCCTCATGTTTTGATTAACATCACTCTCTCTAGTTTAGTCCCACCAATCTCAGCGTAAGAACCTCCTCTCGACAGCCATAGCCGAGCACTGTAAATGTGCCGTCACCCAAACAACAGCCTGTTATAACATTGCAAGCAACCAAAGTGCATCAGAGAACACTTGATCATTTATTTGCCAGGGATGGTTGCATACTGATGGGTTTCACTTTAATTAAAGTTAGGATAAAGAGAATCGGTCGTCGTCGTAGGTGTGGATAGCGATCTCTCCAGTCGATTGGACAAGTGCACAGACTTTGTTCAATGGCGAGAGACGCATATATATATATATATCCACAGCAGTGTCAATGTAGTTAGTTGTTCTGACATAGTGAAACAGAAAGCAGCAGATGCCACAGTCTGCCAGGGAGGTGGTCTCTGTGTATCATGTACAAAGGGATATTGGTTTAAGTGTCTCTAGTTTAGCATTAACTCATATGCATTTTGGCCTTGTGATATTTTTTTTTTTTGGTTCTTCACGTCAAAAAGTTCAGGTCATGCAAAGTCAGTGGAATGTACTCTCAGATGATCAAAGTTTTACTGCTGAAGTAATAAAATCAAAGTTTAACTCATTAAAGCAGTATTAGGGATTGTCTGTGTCTAGCAAAGTTTATTAGAATGTAATGAAATTGTTCATTTCGCTCTTTGTTAAATTTCATTTATATTTACATCTGTGTCATCTAAGATTAAAAGGCAAGTGTTAAACTCTATTTGTGTTAAATTTGATATGTTAAAATTGTCAGGAAATGGGGGACCAAACAGAGAAGCTTGCTTCTAAGAGTACAAGACTATATGGAACAGTCCAGTGCCTTTGTGTTTAATAGTAAATGGTTTCTTTGGGTTCTTTTAGAGGGTTCTTTTCAATTTCGTAGCTGTCGGTTGCTGGTAAAACTTCCATTTAACAGTCATTTGTTACAGCAACCCTAGCAGTCTCAATTTATCTGTGATTTATATGGATAAGTAAAATAACAACCTATGCTACAACAATATCAAGCCTCTCAGCAAATTCCATCTATACAACATTTGAAATTCGTTTCTTCTGTTTCAATGATTCACCTTATCCAAGAAAAATCATCACCTATTCTACAGAAAGTATTGAACCCGTCAGCAAATTCCGTGGTGGCATTTTTGAGACAATCAGCTAAATTCAATTATGATGGTATTGCATTTTTTATTAATACTAAATTCTGGTGTTGTTTTCTCGTTTCATCTTTATTGCTAGCAGGACCTATGACCAACATGAACCCTCAGTTCCAAGGCCAACAACACCCTTTTGCCAGTCAGGGGAAAGCAGGTTACAATATGCCAGCCATGCAGGGCATGGGACACTACAGTAGGGAGAGGGTTATGCCTCCTTACAGGACATCTAACGTGTAAGTACCTATCAAATCATTGACCGTGCATTTATTAATTTATTCAAACATTTGATTAGGATATGCTCCTGCTGGAGTTCATATGGTAACCATTTCAACTGTTTATAATTCACAAAGTTACCACTGCAAAATTTGGGTTTCAAATAGTGTTTTTTAAAGGCAAAAACCCCATAGTTTTTAATTTTGTATAATATAAACAAGAAATCATGACGTCATCTTTCCAGCTTAAACGTTTTACCGGAAAGAACTAAGGTAATCAGGAAGCACTTCCTCATGACTCTAGATGGAATTGTTGCTTGTAATAACGGTTAAATGTGTTGCAAGGTTTTTAATGTAACTGACACTGGTTCGAAAACTGCTATTAGAAAATAGCAGGTTGAAGCATGGTGTAAATGTATGATAATGTTGGCATACTCATTATGTCTATCTCCAATATATAGCAAAGTGAAAGACTGTTGTAATGTATTCACCCTTCAAGACACTATGATATGTTCGTTTTTTAGTTCCTTGCTGGAAGCAAAGGAATCCTATGTAGTCAGGTTGGCGTATGTGTTTGTGCATCTGTGATACTCTTGCTTGGGTCCGCCATAACTCAAGAACGGGTCGATGGATATTTGTCATACTTGCTATGTAGATGTATTGTAGTGAGAAGGTGTGCCGTATCGCTTTTGGCGCTGACCTTATGAATAGTAATGAGGTTATAGGGTCAAATGTAAAACTCTTTAAATTGCAAAAACTCTGCAACCTTTGATCCGATTGTAGCCAAACTTGGTATAGTTTTTTAATAGCTGGTACATGTAGGTCAAAATTTTTGGGACCATCTGGGCCCAAAAAATTCAGGGCTTATTTCCCACGTCAAATGCATTTAGGGACACATTTTGGGGCCCGAATTTGTGGGACAAAATTATTTTTGGGACCATTTGGGCCCACATTTTAGGCTATATGGCTATATTTTATACTTATGAGGGCCCAAAAGTTTGTCGGGCACAATTTGGGAACCAAATTTTTGTTTTGACCTTTCGGGCCCAAATCATTTTGATCCAACACTTTTCTGGACCCAATTTTGGGTGGTGCCATAAGGCTCTTGTGTTAGCATTAACTTTACTAATGGAGTGACTGATATGGCACCTGACGTTGTGTGAGGTTGATACTATGCATATTCATAAGAGATATTATCATATATATTAACTAGAGGTATGGTATGATGATAATATTGGATGATGACATATATGTCATCACATATGACATATATGTCATCATCATCATGACATCATCATCATGTCATCATCATGACATATATGTCATCATCAAGATGTATAGATATATCACAATGGTCTTCCTTTAAGCAAGGAACCATAGTGCCCATTTAGGCTCTTGTTAATTTCTCATGTAAACTCGAAATAATTCATTTCTGATTCATGGCGCTTTGTTTCAACTGTGTCACATCATATATTAAGATATGTAATTGTTTCTGCCTAGGCCTGCTGGCGGTGGTTACCACGGCCCAATAGGAATGCCGCAGATGGGACCGGGTGGAGGCGGTATGCCTCCTCACCACCAACAACCACCAATGTCTACGAATAACTTCAACAATAGGTCACAACCAGCTGCCGCCGCGGCCGCAGCGGTTGTAGCAGCCGCGGCAGCCACGGCAACGGCGACGGCAACCGCGACGGTCACTGCCATGAAAGAGCAGGAGGAACAGCAACAACAGATGACTGAATTCAACCAGGTGAGGAGTGTTAATAGATGATGTAGTGGTGGTGAGCATATTATACTGTGTTAATAGATGATATAGTGGTCAGCATATTATACTGTGTTAATAGATGATATAGTGGTGGTGAGCAGATTATACTGTATACACATTAGAAGTGCAAGAAACTTTTCATGAATTATATTCTTGTTCAAACACTTTTGCTTCCTTTTGTATACAGCAGATGAGACCACAATCTGGTTATAACGTCCAATACCAGAACCAAGGAGGGGGACCACCAATGAACCAGATGTCATCCATGCCAAGGCATCCGTCAATGTACAACCAAGGCATGATGAACAGAGGCTTACCCCAACAACCACCATCGTACATGAAGAGACCATACCCTGGACATCCAGGGCATCATGGCCACCCGGGACACCCGGGGCACCCCAGCCATCCTAACCATCCCAACCATCCCAGTCAACAAGGCTTCACTCAGGTTAGAAAGCAACCAACCTCTCCTCCAGTTATCCTCCTCTTTATTCACTTGTTGCTTTCATCAGTTCATGTTTTCACCAGACTTAAGTTTAATGCTAACAGTTTACTGTTGTTGTCTGAACCAGTGGTACAGTGTAACTGTAATAATACTGCCTAAAGGAACAGTGTTGCATTATTGTTGGTTTATGACTGAGTCGCAACAAGGGTGTTGTATTATAAAGCCTGTCCCATGAATGAATGGGGTCCTACAAGATATGATCCAACTATCCATCATTACAATTGTAGTAAATTAATATCCTCCTATCATATGCATCAGTGTCCATTTAAAATGCATAGATTTGAAAGTGTGGAATTTCATGTCAGGTTGAAAAATGATCTGTTAAACCATTTGAACATGGCAACCTTAAATATGATGATGTTTGCATGATTGAGTGGACTTTGTGCTTGCAACAGTTGGTTATATTGTGATGTTGACAGTATATATAATTGATGTTAATGCATACAATCGGTTGTATGCTGTTCACATCTGCTCTGGAAAAGTTTAAATTGCACTAGTAAAGTTGTGGTCTAGTCTTGACTGTGTGTTTAACTAGGATTCATTTGAACAGATGTTGGAAGCTTTTAATATTTTGACATCAGAGCTCACTAAATCATCAGCATGTTTACTCTCTATTTGGTTGGTCACACTTCAACAGGCGTTGAATGATATTCTTCAGATTAAGTGTTATATGTGTTATAAATGTTATGAGATGAGTGTTATACGATTTGAATGGTGAAGCCAGCATATACCTGCCTGGTAGTGTAATATGACTGGCTTTATGATTTCATGTGATACTGTTCCCTACATGACTTTAAAATGCCAATGTGTGATAATTTGACATGTGGCAACCTTTAATGACTTTAATAGTCAAAACAATTGAATTTGATACTACTGAAGTATTTACTCTATTGTCTAATTGTCATTCTCTGACAACCATAAATTCATATCAAGGAAGCTTAAAATGGAAGTTGTCTGATGTGTGTACCAAAGATTTTTAAATTTTCATATTTTACTGCCATCAAATCCAATGCTCAGCTGATTTTCTCTCACTTGTAATGGTTTCGCTGTTTCTAGTCAAATAATGCATAAGAGTGACATCTGTCTAATGCTTCTTGTAATAACTTTGAAATTTACATGAAATATTTCTCGTTTTGTAATCACTAGGGCCCAGTTGGTCAGCCGTATAACAATATGCCACCACAAATGGGGCCGAAACCAGATGCTTCTCAGTACCCGACACAGAATCACATGGCCTCAGCAAACTATCCTCCAAATATGGCAGGCAAGCACCCCACGATGGGACCTCATTTCTCTCAAGGGGGCCAGTACTTTCCCAGACCTGGGACACCAAATGGTTCTCAATATGGACCTCAGGGAATGGTAAGCTCCATTTTAACTAAGTACTAACAAATATAAGTGTCTGGAAACATGCTACACACACAGAAATTTACATTATATAGTATAATGGTATACTTGCTTAAAACGTTTTTCTGGACTTACTTTACTGAAAAATTAAAGTTGATGTTAGGGAAAAGATAGTTGGAGGAGTGGAGGGGTTGGGAGGACAAGATTAGCAACATATTGGATGCCAGTGGGGTGCTACAGTGTACTTGGAGTTACCTGAGCCATTTAATTTGGTGGTGAGGTACAGAGTTGTTAAAGGAAGGGCGTGTACCATTGCATCTCCCTGAGTGTTACTGTAATAACTCTGCCTAATGGAACAGTGTTGCATTACTGTTGATATATGACTAAGTTGCAACAAGGTTGTTGCATTATAAAATATATAATCTAGTGGTGAGGTACAGAGTTGTTAAATGAAAGTTGTGTACCATGGCATCTCCCTGTTACTTTAATTCAATGAAACTACAATAGGAACGATGAAAACTTCATCACAGGTTTGCCCGTGAAGGAACAAAGCGTTATGCTGTTTGTGTGGGACACAACTTATAATGACTTGTTTAATATATTACTAGGTTTGGTCAGAATGGTGCCAAGTGACAACCCAAGGTAGCATAAATGTAGCTTTCAAGTACTAATAATAATTGTTCGTCAATATGAATATTATTACATTGAATCTTTCAACAGACCAATCAAGGTATGAACTACCCACCAGGCATACCAGGGAACCCTACTCCACCACTCACCCCTAGTCCAAGTATCCCACCATACATGTCACCTACCAGAGATGTCAAGCCATTCCCAAGGGGAATACCCGATGTACCAAATAGTAAGTACAGGCTTCACCATCTTACGGTTGAACCACTGATGAAGACAGATGGTATATATATCACAACTACTCATTCTGAATAATAAGAGAGACAAATTCCATTTCAGCATTACACATTCTGGCTACTGACTACTGTAAGTGAGTGGATTGTTTAATCCACATAATAGGAGAGAAACATTCTATTTCAGCATAACACAAACTGGTTTCTACTACTGTAAATGAGTGGATTGTTTAATCCACTCATTCTGAATAATAGGAGACATACTCTATTTCAGCATAACACCTTCTGGTTTCAACTACTATAAATGAGTGGATTGTTTAATCCACTCATTCTGATTAATAGGAGACACATATTCTATTTCAGTATATATAAAACACATTCTGGTTTCTACTACTGTAATTCTTTAATCTGTTACCTATTCATAAATGTATTTGACTTTTCTGTTATGTCAATAATCACTTGCGTTCGTATTCACAGCTGTGGATGAGTTGCGTATGACTTTTCCAGTCCGAGATGGTGTGGTCCTGGAACCTTTCAGATTAGAACACAACCTAGCAGTCAGTAACCACGTCTTCCAGCTGAGGCCCACAGTCCATCAAACCCTCACATGGAGGTATGTAGTATTACCAAACACCTAACTGGCATATTGTCAATGCTATGAGTGTGTACAAGATGTGTGGATATCAAGCATATGATTAACTATACCAGTCTAGTGCTACAATCCGGATTATTGCTGCTTGACAAACATATCACGACACACCGCAGAGTTGAGGATATCACAAGGTCGACATGTAACCAGGGTGATTAACCAACAGTTAAACTGATGGAAAGATGGCTGCAATTCCCTCATTTAGAATAAGTCAACACCCACCCAATCAGGATTATAAGACAAATGATTGGTGTTATTTGCCGTTTAATAGTATGGTCGCAACCAAACTCTGATTGCATTAGTGATGGTTTTATCACTGCCCTGGTAAGCAGAATCTCCCACCCCACAGGTGTAGCAATCCCTGAATTCAGCACCAATGTCATCAGCGTTCAATGAAATCCTCCTGATTGCAGGCCTTCCTTCTATCATAAGTCAAAAGTTTTCATTGAAACTGGCTGATTTTTAGGCTCACTATATAACTAGGTTTAAACTTCATTGACTGCATTGATTACTGGCTGATATTTAACACTACATTGCACTACATTACATGTCTGTGATCCATCCTGCTGTACTGTATATTAATATGATACTGAATGATTGTAAATGTCAGTTGAAGTCTATCGAGCTCATATTAAACCGATCATTGTTTACACAGCAACAATTTCGAGAGAGGTGCTGGTTACCCACAATAACACTAGCATTTTAATTAACCTACAGTGGATCTTAAACATTGTCATGGAAGTTAGGCATGTCAGCCAACCAAAGTTAGAAGATATTAATAGAGTTTCAGTGGAAGTATTGGCTATGTTGTAGGCATGGTTCTATGTTAGGGATGGTGCCTGGATTTAATTAGCAGCAAATACATTGTTTTATTGCATATTTGTGTCTATCGTTGCGTTTAATTGTACTTGTGTGCTTTCATTGCTGTTTACTGTGTAAAAATGGAAGTCACTGACTTAAGCTTCATGTGTTTGTAGATAGACATGTATTACACTGGTATTACGTTAATAAGGCCACATGTTATATCTTTGTGCTTGTAGTTTAGCACACAATTCCCTTACTGCTACTTACTAGGCAGTATATAATAATAAAAAGATGTTCATGCTTATTTTACTGCCAAGTTGTACATTGGTGTTATCCCTTAGTACATGTAAGATGCCTTAGTCTCATGTAGCATATAAACATAAATACCTAATTTTAGCTGGCCACTCAATAGATACAGTGTGTACTTTATAGCATGATAAACCTAATTTTGATTTGTTTGTGTCAGGTCTGACCTAGAGTTGCAGTTCAAATGCTACCATCATGAAGATCGTCAGATGCACACTAATTGGCCGGCGTCTGTACAAGTCAGTGTCAATGCAGAACCTCTGACCATAGAGAGAGGAGAACACAAGACTTCCCACAAACCTCTCTATCTGAAGCGAGTCTGTCAGGCAGGCAGGAATACAATCCAAATAACGGTTACTGCCTGTTGCTGTGTAAGTGACTTTTAGCTACGTTTATAATTTGACATGGGTTTAGAGAGTTGTTTGGTGTTTGAGAGGTGTCTGCTGCTACTGCTGTGTGTGTGTGTGTGTGTTTGCATGATTGCATTGATGATTTTGACTTGATTATATAAACTTGCTTGGTGTTGGGACAGTGTCTGTTGCTGTGAAAGTGTCCATTTTGCATTTGTGATATTACATGATTGAAAAATTTGGTGTTCCGGAGGTGCAAATTTCCCGTCACGCTCTACGTCGAAGTTCCTCACGGAGATCAATCACATGAAATCAGATTGTTTGTACTCAGTGTTACCATGGTAACCTTTTAGTTTTAATCATTCAGAATACTGGCATTAACATTGACCAATTGTTGCAGCTGGTGCCACAAAGAGCTGTATGATCATGCATAGAGTTGCAACCTTT
>JAAAKB020000009.1:1042193-1054381 GCA_010014835.2 Apostichopus leukothele | reverse complement strand
TTATTTACCTTTTGTGACGTCACGGTACCCCTTCCATTCAGTCTCATCCAGACTTGACGGATCACTGTTCAGCGAAAGTTTTCTTGGCTTTTCTAAACAGCGCCTCCGTTTAACAGGGAGAAGGTATGGTGTTAAAGGTGTATTCGGCATCACGGAGAAACGTAAGTTAGATTTTATATCAGCTTCTCCACCGCAATCAATAATATGTCGGCGTTTCCGTCCTTTGATTGTCAAGGTCAAACATGGTCCAACATTTGTATTGGACACTTCCTTCTTCCCTCCACTCCCTACTCCTGTTTTGTCAGAAAATATGATGAAAATAAACAATATGTTCTATAGGCAAATATTACTGCAAAGCTTGATACAATTGGCCTAACGTTATGAACAAAAAAAAGGAATAGTGGTGGAGGAGATGTAGTGGTAGGTACATTAGAATTGCTTAGTATACATTGTTGGTGAAGGTTAAGGAAAGTCTACATTACAACCGTGTAATAAGTATAAGGGTAGGCTGTATGGGCCTAACCCATTGTATGCAATCAACATGACCGTCGGTATGACAAGGGAATAATTAGTGCTAATTATCGTCGATTTCTATATACACAACATTAACCTTAAAACTAAGTGAAACGTTCATCTTACCCTCAAGATTCTTCCCGGTCAAAGAACTCGGAAGATGCATTCTTAAATTGAAATATCTCAGTAAGTTTGTAAAGCACAACGTGATAGTATCAGCGATAGTACACTTGTGTTGATAGCAACGACAGAAACACGTAAAATCCATTGTTATGTACGAAGAATGACACGCAACATATAAAGCTCGGCCACGCAATACAGACCGAAGAACGCGCGCTCAGTAAAAAGTCTACCAGATGTTGTGATGGCAAGAGTCTTCAATACGGCTGTCTTCAAAGATGAAGATTCTTCACTTCTAAAATGAATAGAAAGAATATAACAAGATCTACTGACACAGGGCCTATAAACTTGACCTACGTTTCCCAAGACAATCAAACATTTATTCTAGCACACACATACCATCAGTAAAAAATGTATCACAACAAACCTTTTGTATAGCGCCGAAGGCGATAAGTACAATAACTTCCAATACTTTTATAAACAAAAACATGACGCCAGTACGGTTAAGGACGGAATAATTAAGACACGCAACATGTTTCGGCTATACGCACGACAGAATGAAAAACGCGCGCTCATTGATAACATATTCTCGGTAAAGGGAGGTAGCGATGGCACGAGACTTTATGTAGGCCCACTTCAAACATAAAGATAACTAAGTCTGAATTTCATTTCTATAATGAAGTAGCGATGTGCCATTTAGTCTACAAGAAGATCCACTTACGTGTAACTAGAGTTAGGCTATGTTAATGAAGTGTTTCTTCTAGCGAACGTGTGCATAGTAACAGTAAAAGTGCACCAGGAATGTTACAGCAAAGTACCACGCGCAAAAATTATGCGCATTATTATTATTTTTATTATTATACAAAATTTCTATAGCGCCTTATCCAATCAGAAATTGCTCTAAGGCGCTTTACAGTAAAATACAAACAAACATGATATACAAATATATAAATCGATAATGTAAGGTATAAAAAGGGTAGAAAAATTGTTATATACAATCTGACAATAAATTGTATAAGAAAAACTGCAAATGGGAAATCGAAAATTATACAAACAAATTCTTAAAATTTAAAATATATATATATGTGAAAAAATTTAAATTTTTAAAAGCGCTATCAATGCAAAATGGAAATAATGTGACAATATAAATAGTACGATATGATGAGTTCCTATAGCAACTCTATGTCGGTAGTGTTGAAGATGTGTTAATCATTTCGTCTAAAGATATAGTCTTTTTTATATACAAACATATACCTAAATGGCCAGTAAGATCGCAACATACTTTATACATTTCTCACTTTTGGCTGCTCTTTTATACATTGATTTATTGAGTTACGTAGAGTGTCCAACGAACTGCATCGCCCGTGAATTATCCTAAATCTTACATGAATTGTTTATTTGGTGTGATTCTTGGGATCGTTTTCACGCACATGATTGTCTCTAATCACGATCTTAATGGGATCAAGTAATCGACTTTTTCTTGAATTGGATCATTTGACCTATACAGTGTCATTATTGTCTTCACATTGAATCGAGTATTATCGAGGATAATTTGAACAAGTATGATTATTATATTTTACAGGATGGTTAATTGAATCCGGGTGACCACCGGCTTCAATTATAGTATTTACTTTGTTTTTCCTACTTACATTGCTTTGCCTTTTGTACTTGCATTAATCACGAGTATTTGTCCCAATCGAAGACCCGATATTCGTAACTGTTACGCAGGCAAAAGTGGGGAAACCTCCAACTCCTGAACGGTGACTGCTCCATTGGTTATTACAGATGAATTCGAAGAAGTATTTTGAAATTGCTTTCTCAAGTGTTCGTCATGTAGACTAGTGTTACAGAAGTGTGAGTCCCTGGCGCAGTGTGCGGTACAGCGGCTACTAATATTTAATAACGTTAACATGTTAACTTTTTACTTCCTAATAATATATTGAGAACTGAGATCACATTATGTCGACCTTCGGAGACAATTAAACTACTGAGCGAAACACAATTGCGTCCCAAGTTGATCGTTGTCTATGTAAGTAGCTCTAAACGCAAAATTGTGCTAACATTAATAACAAACTTCAAAAATGTCCAGACTGTTTAAGGTAGTGAACTGAATCTTTTTGGGAGAGCCAAATATAGGATTTTATAAAGGAGGGGGCTGCATGGGATCATTGAAGCCGACTCTAATGTGTGTGTGTGTGTGTGTGCGTGTGTGTGTGTGTGTGTGAGAGAGAGAGAGGTGGGAAGGGGTTCTCCCTCCCCCAAAAAGTAAGTCAAATGGTGCATTGTGAGGTACATCTATACTATAGACTATAATTTAGGTCTATACAAGAAGCTCTAAATGAAAGGTTGTGCTAATAAATAAAAACAAATTCAGGCTTTTCCCCATGCAAGTAATGTGACGTAGGACCTGAACCTTAATGAGGTCCAAAGGCGAATCAAGCATTTTATTAAGGAGAGGGAGTTTTTGGGATCCTCCCTGATTGAAAACAACACAAATTATAAATACTTTGTGTGAGGTTAAAGAGGGGATGTGGAGGGTACGTACACCCAGAGTAGTGGTCCAATTCTTCCCCTACTGAATGCTAAACAATCCCGAACTATCCCTCCAACAACTGACGGTGGGAGGTGGAGGCCATGCCCCCTCCCAACCCCCACCCACACCCCTTGCGGACGTCACTGGTACAGGTTGATTGTAAGATTGATTTAGAGTTAAAAACTATGCCAAAAGTACTTCTATCAAATCTACAGTACCATACTACGAGGCTTCAATATCATAATCAGCAGTATTTTAGATCCTCCTGCAAGCAGGAACTTGCGAAGAAGCTTCATTTGCTTATCAAAGCCGCAAGCTGACCGAAGTCAGTCTCTTATATTCATATTTAACGTCCATGATTTTGAATTGTCAATTGTCAACAACTCTGTAATTGGACGACATATATATATATTAATCTTGGAGTGACTCGAACCGGGGACCTTATGATTGGAAGGCACCGGCGTTAACCACTGATCTAACGCTCCCTGAGCTAACACTCACAGTACAATACAGTGATTCTAGTTGTGTTGTATGGTGTGTGTAATCATTGTCTCATATATAGGATCGGTTAACATCGGATGTGATAGCTCTTAAAAAGAATAACTAATCAAGTATGAATATTGTCTTCCCGATATCAGTTTTGATCCGATGTTATAATTCTCTGCACATAGGTAATTACTTTTAAATAGAGAGGAATATAATCAAGCGTGCATTGCCTTTGCAGAATCATTCAGATTCGGGTTCTATTATTGTCCCTATCACTTATCAGACCATTTGAAGTGTTCGTTCGTGACCTTCAATTGCTCTTAACCATCTGTATGTATACACGGGTCCATTGCCAGGTCATGGAACAGGGGACGTACCCACCCCCCCCCCATCTGTACCCCGTACAGGCTACACAAAACAACATCACACATACTATGCCATCTGTGATTATACTATAGTTATACCTAAATCATGATGATAAATATCTTTTCATCAAATGTTCTTATTGTTCTTATTCTCCTACTCAAAGCTTTCTGTTATCGGATTATTGTCCCTCTCTATAGGCTCTTCCTGATTGGCTTAACACTTACGATATGCCGGACGTTTCACTACCGGGCCCTGATTTCACTAAAGCCTATACATGTTAACGATTATAAGCATATTATCTTATTTTGCTGATTCATTTACTGCCAGTATTTATCATCAATTCGTTATCAAGTATAGCATATGACGACATCTATGTCGTCATTACTTCTTTATAATATCTCCGGTAAAATAATTCCCAGGATTGCATGCAGAACTGTACTTCAGTCTGGTTAAGAATCACAATTACAGATATTGTATTTTATTGTATTAGACCGTGGCCCTTTGACGGGTTAGGTTCATCCGCCTACGTATTAAAGCTACGTGGTCGGTCAAGTGGCCAACTAAACTACCAGTATAATTATCACGCGACCTCAGAAACTAAAAAATCTCTGGTTGTAATCGAATACTTGTGTATATGTTGTGTATAAGTTGAATCTGAAAAAAACAACCGGTTCTTTATCAACTATGACGTATATCCTAACTTCAGCTTTGGTTTCAGCCGTTAGCCTCTTATGACCACATAAACCATTCTGTAATTTCTGGCCTTCCTATTCGTTCTTAATTTTTGAAAGGAATGATTTTATTTTTATTATTATTATAATCAAATTCCTGTTGTCTTTTAATCCATCAAGCTTCATAGTTAGTTAGTCTTCGTGTTGTGTACGTCGGCGTACTTCGCGATCGTGTCCACTTCTGAAATGGCTGGCGAAATCATTTTAATATTTTTGGTCAATGGTTACTTATAGTTTGGACAGTTTAGGCTATAGGGTAGATTTATCGAAGGAAAGGGGTGGGGTGGAAAGAGTTGGGCAGGTAGTTTAGGGCGGGGAGGAATAAGACAACCTACATGTCCTTAGGCCAATCGATAAATCGATCCATCAAAAAACCGTTGCATTAGTTCCTTTTAGCTCCAGATTTATCGTGTTGAAGTTTCCCTCCTTCTACCACACTCCGCGGCCCCCACCAGCCCTAACTTAGACACTCTGTTACACGGAAACACAGAAACACCAGGTTATATTCATTTCATATTATGTATTTTGTAAGATATAATGTATGTAGTAAATTTAAATCATAGCAGAGCAAGTGCAAATTTGACTTAAAAATTACAAGCTGTGTCTTATTAAAAGAAAACAAAAGGATAAAACAATTCATGGCTACCAAAATTAATGATAGTAAGAGAAGGAAGAATTGCTTTGCAGTGGAACTTGGTGACATACATATCTAACTTGAACAACTTAATATTAGTGTCAATTCAATCAAGGGAGATGACCTTCAAATATTCCATTCAAGGTGAAAAATAAAACGATATTCGTCTGTTAGTCTCATTAAAAATTAAACTGATTTAGGCACATTTCATATCAAAAATGCATCTATGATCGACCTGCGCCATGATGACATCCAAAACAATAAATAAATAAATAAATAAATTTCCCTCTTTCACCTAAATATCCCCACAGCATAATATTCGTTAAACATAGAATATACCTGGTATAAAGGATACAGTTTTTCATGAGCATGAATATAATAGTTATTTGCAGAATAAACCTTGGATTAATATTTCTTCTGTTTTTTTTTTGGCATAGAATTGTAATTACTGCATTAGTTGCATATCACCCTTACGAGAATAGTTCATCATAATTAGATATTAAAACAAACCAAACGATTTGATTAGTTAGCCATTAAACGCTTGGATTTTCTTTAAATAAATAAAGTCGTATTTTCTGCTTAGCTTAAGCTCTAATTGCTCTGATTATTATTACAATCGGCATACATATACATTTTTTGTGCTGTTAGTTGAAATTAGAATACCCGCATTAGAAAATTAAAATGTCTTACACAACAACTGTTCCTAAGGCAGACTATTGTACGTGTGCTTTAGTTAATAAATCTATCCCGCACACAGATAGAAAGGGACAAGCTACATCTGCTATATGGGCAATAATATATGTTGAGCTTTCAGCAGTCGTTGGCTCGTGTCTCGCCTCTATAGCTTTACAACACTGCTATAAATGTATAACACAAACACGTTAACTCAGAGAAGATAGGTGTGTTTTAATTGTACCCAATTGCAATGTACCGTTAAGCTGACAACAGTATAACTAATACCTTTCAGTTGCAATGTTAGCTACATAGGCAGGAATGATTTGGTTGCTAAAATGCATTGAAAAGAATGTTTTGAAAGAATGACAGCTACTTGAAAGGTGTACAAATTACTAACATTTTTGATCTGAAAAAAAAATAATAAAAGTAAATGATCGGTGTAAAAATAAAAACATTGTAAGAAATATTGTTTCGGCAACACGCCATATGGTAATCGCTCAAACGTCAAGTTTGACAAAAAATTACCGCAAATATTGATGAAAATCTTATAACTCGAAGGTTTACAGAATTTATCGCCTGTAAAAATGATATTATAAACGTTGATAAAAGACATATATGTACATTAATGGTCAGCAGATCTTTAAAACTTGAGTGATATCTACATAATTACCCCCCAACGAATCATACATAGCATTAACATAATTACTGTCGATACAACGAAAGTAACGCACTGTGATTAACACCTCGTCGGCTATCGGGTGCAATTTACTCGTAACAAGTATGTAAGTAAACAGTATCAAGCATCCAGCGATGATAATGCTGTGATGTCAAATCAAATCTTCCTTTGAGAAGATCATTTCCATGTGATGAACACACATAAAAGTCACAACAGCTCCAAAAGAATAAAATAAAGTTGTCGTTCAACAATCGGTGTTAAGCTTCAGTGTCAGTGTTTTTACAGATATCAGGTGTAAACATTTCTCGTACTGTATGAATGATACAAGCTTCATCAAAATAACGAACAAGGTTCCTTAATGTCGTCGATTAAAAAGTTGTTATCGGCATGACTGTTTTTGTTCAAACAATCGGCAATTCGAGTCAAGTTCCGTCAAGAAAGGCAACGTTTATACACTTATACCAGAGGTTCCTGCCTGCGTTACGTCCTTTTTGAATGGAAATTTTGACACCAAGTTCCCAATACGATTTGACAATTGGGTATTGTTCTGACCCCATAGTGCTCTGAAGGACTGGGGTGAATGTTTACCGTCTATTGTCTTTACGGGTGACTTCCTTTGTGATTGCGGTTTGTCGGCCAGTGCGAGACGTCTCTCGATAGCTTCACCGAGTAATTGAGGATCAAATCCACCTATGGAAGCCGCCAAGCCCGCCAGTGGATCACTGACGGTCACTTCGATCTCCTCTTCTTTCTCCTCCTGGATAGATTGGTCACTGATACTGCAAGAGACGTTGCAGTTTTCATCCTCATGATGCAGCATTTTAGTACGCTCGTCTCGACAACTTTCGCAGCTAACTACAAACGTTGAACTAGATGTGGTAGAATGTGGACACGAAATTTCGACATCCTTTGGCTTTGCAACCGGTGACGCTTTTGGACTGGGTCTTCTCGGTTTTGGAGATGACTTGACAGGGGAGTCGATGAGGTCGACACTGTGCACCTTTCGAGGGCTTCTCGCCCATGTCACATTCAAATCGGGCGGAGGACTACGTCGGCGACCGCTCAGTCTCCTGTCGAAGGAAGTTTCCTTTAACTCTGGCAAAATCTCAAACTTGGATGGTGATGTGATGGTGTTGTTTCGTTGCCGAGAGAAACCAACCCTCTTGGCATCCATCAGAATTTTCTTGAGATCATCATTGGAGCAGACGATCCCTTTCAAATCAGTACCGCAAGGTTGGCTGATTTTTCGGCTACGAATGTTACTGACGTCTATGGCAGACTCACTTTGCGTTCGGACAAACTTCTTTCGTGGATGCTGCAGTTGTTTGAGGGCCTTCGACTTGGTGGTCACCCGCGAGGGTGAACTCTCGGCCTCGTTCTCGGGCTTCTTCTCTGCTGACTGTCGTCGTTCGGGAGACATCTTCTCCATCTGTTGCGATTCCTGTGTCATTCTTGGTCTTCGGCGAGATAAGATGGCACTATCAGAAATTTGCTTGAATAAAATTCGCTTGTAAGATCGCCACTTGTCAACAACACTTTTAGTTGAATCACTGTCCTGACAAGGCAAATGGTAATCGACTGATCGGGAGACAGTTCTTATAGTGTCAGTATTGTTTCTCGACTGTGCGATAGCTTGGGAAGCACTGACTGAATTTGAACGCCAGTTCTTATTTCTATCGGTTCTGCGCTCTCGGTACTCTGTGAAGGACGACGCACGCTTCGGTCTGCTAGAAAGATTGCCTTCGCGAAGGCTGCTCCCGGGATCGGATTTGATTCGTCTACGGTTGCTAGGAGGCGTTGATCGATAGGTGACGTCACAATTAGAGAAATTTCTGTGTTCTGTTAGTGAACGGAAGTGTTGGAGTGGTTTGTGTTTCATTGGCAACGGAGAGCTCTTATATGGAAAATTCTGTTGAAATAGAAAGGAAAAGAACAGTTTATAGTGATAAATCAACGTTACAAACAAAGTAATAAATCAAAACAAGAGCGTTCGATTCAGGAGAGAAAGCAAACAAACAATAAACCTTTGTTCTAATTCATTGTCGCTTGCATTATAATTCATATAATGGTAGAAGATAATTGGAAACTGCATAGGGTACATTTTTTCACTGTAAATAAGCAATATTGCAACGAACGAAACTTTATCCGACTTTGGATCTAAATTTGTACTTTTCGATGAATTATGATAATTTACTAGGCGACATATATATTTTGTGTTAAACCTACTTTTTGACATTTAGATGAGAAACTTTGTTGTGTATTATTAGTCAAACTATATTTGAGTAATCGATTTCAAAGTAGAACACCATTAAAGAGATGGAATGGCCAATGATCTATGTTGATCAATAAAAAGGCATTACAGTCTCAAAATAAAAAAAGCAGGGACGCATTAATGTAACACAGTACCCTAATTCGTATAAGAATCGGCAAGTCTTAATTTTCTAAAATATCAGTTGCATGCTCCTATTTTGCAATGAAATCTGTTTTTCATATAAGGGGTCTGTTAACTTTGTGAGTTTTGCCTTTCCTTCCTTGTACACCCATGTGTCAATATTGCAATTAGTTTCCAAACACATATGTGTTGTTTATCTTCCACATCCTATGAATCAGAAGTGATAAGTCAAACATAGTATAGTTGCTATGTAAAGGCGAGGTTTCTTCATAGCCTCACCCTACGATATACTTAACGCATGCGCAGTAGGATTATTACAAGATGTAGAAACCGTTTCACGAACCGATGGATAAGCACGCACATGTTTCCATTACATTGTTTTATGTTGTCTACATTGTTCAAGAGAATGTGTTTCGTTCAATCTTCCTTTTATTTTTTCGTTCATTCATTTTATCAAATATATTTCAGTTAAATTAACATGATGAAATGATATTAATTGCATTCGAAGTCCATGCAATGCTCGAAGAAGCCAATCCCTCGTATCGTCATAGTTAAGAGGAATCAAAAGAACCGAATTCCCTTTAATATATATCTTCATTGCATGTTATGTCAATTTGGTTCCGCATGCGCAATATTTTGTGGCGTTTTCGCTTATTTACATACACTAGCATCAATCCTAGCATGAGCTATGTGGATAGTTATCTTCACGTGACCTTTAACGTCTTCTCCTTATGATATTTGTTACTGAGATCCATAAATGATTTATTTTATTTCCTGGAGGAACTGAATGTATATAGTTGTTATTTCATTTCAGTTGCTTGATTAGAATATCGTTATTTTAGCTGTCATCTTAGTCAGTCTTTCTTATAGTCTTTCGAAAATTGAATTCACAAGTAGATAATTCGATAAGCAATTATTGTCCCTTTCTATCTGACAGGTGAGTCTGGTATTTTCTGATCTATTTCATACATCTTACAGCATCGTCAATCAATGTTTATCACATTTCGTTCAAGGTATCTAATTGTTTTCGAAATTTTGGCAAAAACCTAAATGTCATCGTTTGAGGTACAGTTTATGACTCCTTCGTTTTCCACTTTCAAAGGATATTTTTGTATTATACGCTGCATGACAACATATAGCCTCAATTGACTGTGAAACTCAACACTGCCCACGGCGTTGGGTGCTAGAAATGTCATGCAATGTACTTCCTGGAATTGCACCCCCCGAGTATACGACTCACAAAAGGTAAACGTGTCGTAAACAGGTAAACAACCTCAAACAACCTCAAACAACTATATTATTGTATTTTGTAAGTGAGTAGACCGTATACAACAACGATAATAACAACCTATGGAAATACATATACAAATAAGAAATAATAATGCAATTGACCCACCCCGTGGTTGTAGCTTTGTAGAGGCGGAGGTGTGTGGGAGGTGTGTTACACCTTCCATGCACTATTTAGAAAGCTACAAACAATAAACACATCCATTGGTTATTGGTTATGATCGATGTTAATGTTGTAAGTATAGGCCCTACCTATCTATTTGGAAAGGTAAGCCAAGCTGCTGTAGATGAAATATTTCCGAACGTTTGCAAGGTTAAAAAATATCATTAAAGAACAGCCGTGGCGTTCAACGTCTGACTTCATAATTTCGTTGTCGGTGTATATTTATTAGGCTTTTAAGATGAAGTTCATTTCTGGTTGGCGTATAGCGGTAAACAAGGCAATTAAGTCAATAACAGATGAAGTCACAGTTTAACCTACAGGCTCGCAGGAATGCAACTATAGCTAATGGTTAAGGGTATTAACCTCTAGAGTATATCATAAAAAAAATTGTGCTCAAATTAGGACATTTACCACCCAATGTGATTATTATCAGAAAAGCATTTCAGCAAAAGGGTTCAACACAACACTGTTCACATTGTATCGATATCTAGTAGCACGTGTTTCTCTGTCAGCCGGCTTCGTTGTCACTTTTTCTGTTGTTTTGAAAGTCAACTATAGGTAACGGAAATGACATTTTATGACTCTCAGAAAAGATTTGAAGCGGAAACGGAATTCTCTCAGCTGTTGTAAATAATTTGTTCCAAGGGAAAACTATTCTTGGTTCGTTTCCTTCTTCCAAGCGATTAAATTTCGTCCAAGTTCATTGCAAGTTCTTATCTGAAGTTAAACTTAAAGAGGACCTCACGATGTTGTTACTAATACAGAAATGTTCCTCAGAGAGATACTTCTACAGGTAGAAGATAAGTTTTTACAATTATGTGTCTAGTCACAAAACATGACCCCCCCCCCCCCAAAAAAAAAGAAATGTCGAGTGCAGGTGTAGGTTCTATTTCTATACGTTTGTTTACAATAGATTAAAATATTTTAAAGTATCTAGAACGTTGTTTAAACACAATTTTGATCATGATCTTGTCTCCCCCATACACTGTCATGCTTTTACTAATGTTATAGGTAAATATAAATAAATAATAACAATATATTAAATACTCCATCAAAAAAATTTCCTTAATTTTCGTGTATAAGAAAATTCACAAAATGATTTTAGTCAACATATTTATCTAATTGTTAAGTTCCCGTTATATTTGGGAACGCAGAAGTGGTATGTTCTCTTATACAATCACTGGCTAGTCAAGGGATCGGATTTTTGGGGTTATATTCTAAAATGAGTATTCCTGCCTCTTAGATTGATCAGCTGCAGTGATTTCAAGCGGAAATTCACGGCAAAATGTTTATTGATATTGTCAATCTTATATATATCAAAGTTCATTTCTTTACTTAAAATCAGACTCTTAGTGAGTCCGTATTTGTATTAAGATATTTTAATATTTATTAGAACATATAATCTTACTCGGCCTTGTTCTAACACTTGTACTCAGGTGATGATTCCAATATTAGTATAGGAACTAATGCAAAAATACCTACTCGGATTATTGCTTACAGCCTTTTATACTCGTACTAATAGCTATAGGCAAACTCTTCGTGTTCTCGTTCTAATGACTGTTTACTGAATTAAAGCCATCCAAGTCATATAATTCATTAGTCACAGTTCGTT
>JAAAKB020000009.1:1025315-1037535 GCA_010014835.2 Apostichopus leukothele | reverse complement strand
CTTAGGAAAGTAGTACGACACATGTCTCGACAACGTCAACTCCTTAAAGTTTGGGATCCCAGAATAATTTTGTCGGGATTTGATAAAGTTATTTCGAAATACAGAAAAACGAATATTACTGTGTATATGTGTCGCCTGCTGCAGGGAGCAATAACCATAATTCCTGCAGACATTGGAAAGAAAACGTAAGTAGACATGGTCCAACACTCGCCCGACTGAGTATTATTCCAGGTAGATGAATATTCATCAGTTCAGCTGGGCTGACGTACTTTTGTGTTTTCTATTGCTCGATCTGCGCAAGCACAATAAAATAACATTTGGATTCGGTTACGTCACAATGCTAATTGTAGCGATACATCCTATAAGATTCAACTGACACTCGTTTGAAAACGACATCCATCCAATGGTTTACATTTGTGTTCGCATGTGCGTACATGTGTGCGTTTGTCTAATTCACATCTTAAAGAAACCCTGTGGTTTACTTGAATGCCTTATCATCTCTTTCACCTTCCTAGGATTCCCAATGGCTATGTTAAATCAATTTTGATAGGACATACAGGACGTTAGGTGCGATTAACTAAAGTTTGCATAATAACTTTTAGTTAAGATTTCGTTTGGAGATCTAAGTCCAATATGGGACAATTTAAAGTACATATTTCCTGATCGATGGAGGGAAACTTTGTGCAAAGCTTCTGGGTTAACAGTTTTTATGACGAATATAATCAGACCCGTCCTTGAAGAGACTTTTGAGCCCCCAAGCATTCGATTCCCAAGCGATACATAACTATGTATGTCCGTTAAAATGGAAGCTATAATTTTGCGTCGATTGGCATACTCATATCTTATACTGCTTAACAGGAGAGTATCGGCAAGGTAGTTCTTGATACTCTTTTAGTATTGATTCGTCTGTTAATATGGAACATATTTAGATAACATTGTCTTTTTTCCAGGCTACGGGGTTGGCTAAGAAGAAAATCCATGACAATCAGACCAAAATATATCTTCTCAGATCTGACTGCACTTAGCATTGGTACTGCTGTGAAGATGTGGTCATACATTACATTGTGACTAATTAAAATACCCCCTATAGTGGTATCTGTGGAAATATATTAAAATTAAAGAACTTGTTTCTATTGTCTTAGAGAGAGATGACTTTCTGTCAAGGAAGTTTGATTTTGTGTGATTGGTTCATATTTGACCAATATTTGACCACATGACCAATACGGGTTGTCGCGTAAGACACGATAACATATAAATATTCTGCTCAAGAAGTTAACAAGTATTGCACAATTTTAAAACAAACATTTCTTCAGCAGGGTGTTAACTTTCATGCAAACTTTCATACACCTTACTACCGATAACATTTTTTATGTAAGAGAGTCATGCCCGTGAATGTCACGCTTGTATGACTTTTATTATGGAATACTACACTTACATTTACAACTGGAACTTTAATGGATTACATAAACAGCATTGTATGTCAATAACCTATACAACATACATTATATTGAAAGTATTTTCCACAAAATGGAATTTCAATTTCAAGTTTCCCTTTATTGTTACGACGAGGCAGGTAATCATTCTAATGGGCTGTTTGCGATATACTGCACACAGTAGGCTCTTAAACACTTTCAAGGTAAAGTAATGTAAAGAGAAAGTTCATGCTACCTTTTCACCATTTCAGTTTCTATGGCAACGTCTGAAAGTTATCTTTGAAGTGACGTGCGCTTCGGATTACATTACTGTAATAATTTTTTTCTTCTAGCATTCGATCTTCACTCTTAATTATAAATTTATGTCACGATTAGGTTACTACACAAACAATTTCCCAGTGAAACTAACATATCTCTGTAAGACACGGTTTAACGAATGAGCTGTTTTATCCCTGTCAAACGTCCCTTAAATTAGGTTAGAAAAATGTATACGTAACTGACAATTATAATTAACTCTAACATAGCCATTAACTTTAGTGTATGGAATGTAGTACCATTTAGCGTTATGTACTCCATATGTCTTAACTTTTTTTATCGTATATGTAATTAACTTATCGGGATATGAAGTATCGGATAAAGTAAAAAATGTTAAACTATTTGGTGATAGTCAATGAGTTAGATCTACTACATTAAAACTTGTTATAGCTGTTGAACTATGTGACCGTATCATTGATATGACTGTGATATAGTCTTTGTTCTACTTGCAGGTTGTATATTCATCTGAGCAAGATAACGGATCTTCCTCCGAGGAGCCAACGTGCACCCACCTACGATACCTTTGTAAACCTTTGTTTGCTACCTGACGAGAAACATTCTTTCAATTCCAGAACAGCCAAGAACAATCTAAACCCACCATTTGAAGAAGTCTTTACATTTAATGTGGATCGTTCGAGAGGTTTTGAGAATTACACATTACGATTGTCTGCTTATAATTCTGACTTGCCGCAGTGGTACAATGCCATTGGACATACTCTTGTGCCTCTATCAAATTGCGTGACTCCCGATGAGAAACCACAAGATTTCAAACGAAAACTAAGTAGGAAAGCCAAGGTAAGTTTCAATATTCTTTTCATCATCACAATCGCTTTTGTGTGGCAATCAGAGAGAACATGAAGACAAAAGGCGTTATGAAAAACGATGGGATCAATACGTATACTGACTGCATGAAGGACAGATTTTAATTACATAAAATAGTCAGTTTGCTATCTGTTGCTAACTGTGAACGTGTGGAGTGAAATGACCGTCCGCAGCCAAGCATGAATTCAGCGTCCAGAGATGAAAAACCATATGTAAGATCCCGATGTGTCATATAAAACCTGAAAGCGTTGTTGTCATTATTTAATGTTATTCAGTTTCGTTTACAATATAGCAATAACATATTAATATTTGATATATTCTTCATGCATATATTCACCGTTCCCCGTGTGTAACGAATAGTACTAACGGAATGTTCTGAACAACGTGAGAAAAGAATTTGCGACGGTGGATACTGGCGTGGGTTGATATCCAAACTTTTGATATGTGATCGTAATATGGAAACCTAGAGACTATGCCTGAAACACCTTTTTCTTTAATATCATTAGGAAATACTGTTGGATGTACTTATTTATTTAGAACACGTAACAATATCGTCAAAGAGAAAACTTAGTAGTTGCAAGTGAAATGAATCTTGATGGTGATGAGAAAAAACCTTATAAAGTCTCTTCCCTCATATCTTTCCAAGTACCAATTTGAATCAACGAACGTTTCATGTATCTCATTTAAAGTTCAGCCGTCTTTTAGTTTCAAAGTCCTGTATTGGCTTTAGAAGTCATTTTTGTTAAATTACATACTAATATTCAGGCATAGATACTCAGTCTTCGATCGATTTCAATCAACTACAATGTCATTAAATGACGAGTGTAACGCTAAGCCTTATATCACCGTTCACATTCTTCAAGGTCTCTTTAAATTAGACGTTCATATATGTATATATATATATATATAAATATGTAAGTGTTATCAGAAATATGAAGGAGTGAACTTGGGCGGTCCAAACATGCTACAGAAATATTCAAGTGAATCACAAATCTGGGAAAGAATGTTATTAGTACATTACGTATATTTACATATGTGTAACTTTTGAGGAAAACACACAATTTGGGTACGTGGTTGTTACATCTTTTCTTAAAGAAGTTGGATAAGATTTGTCTTACTTTCCAAAACAATTAACCAATGTTCATGCAAGAACATATGTTAATGTAACTAAACCAAATAGAGAAGTAAATATTTGTAGAGCACGTGACCTTATATCTAGGAAGATGACACTGCACGTGACCTGCACTGAGACACTAGGAAGTTTGGTAACTGAGGCAAACAAACAGTGAAAGATGTATTCCAGTCAACTTAGGAATTACCTATATGGAATTATACATGGAATTGAGTACGTAAAACCTTCAAGGACGAGCTGAACCTTTGGGGTTGATGATGTGTTAACTTCTTAATGTCACGGTCAAGAGAGGAAAGCCTGTTAACCTAGTCTAGACATCGTCTTCCCCCTCAGTGCTCAATAATGTGAACAGTATACTAATGATACTTGAAGAGCAATTATTCCATTTCAATTTATATATGTTGTATATTGTAAGAGTAAATTTACCACTCTCTCTCCCCCTCCCCTCCCCCTCCTCCTTAGTAACTTAGATCGTCATTAAAGGAAAGACGAGGCACTGTCATACATGAAAGTTGAATAATATTTGCTTTCTTAAGAAACTTTAGGGAAAGTGGAAAAAGTACCATGTTTGCTATGTTCGCTGGGGAAAGCGATCTGCGTTTTAATCGAATGTCTGAGATGCATGTGTCACCTGAGGGACCTTGAAAATCTCGTAACTTGGACGTCCTCACAAAGAATACATTGTTTACATACAGTCATTTCTGTAGATTAAAACAGATTAACACGTCAACGGAATGCTACAGGACTAATCAAACTTCTACGGACGCTTGTGAATATCGACCTGAAATAGTCCAGCCGATACAATATAATAGTGAATAGTCAAGACGGGAGGGGCTTATGAGGAAATAATCGTGTTTGTTTCACCGGAGAGTTATTGTTTCACCATCACACCAATATCTAAGTCGTGAAAATGTCATCAAAGCTGTCGAATTGGAAGCTTATTGAGAAACAATGTAATGCAGCTCAGCTGAATGCAATGCACTCAGGTTCTTAGTACAAAGTTAAGGTGAAATGTTTGGAAGACTTATCAATGAAGATTATACTTACAATAAGACACCAGCTATAGATTTAACAGATATCATATCAACTTCGGAAGATAACTTTAGGATGTTTATGATCACTGTACGTCATTGTGTACCTTCATTATTTAAATAACATAAAATCACTATCGACATTTCTGAAACAATGTCATCAACGTAACACACTTTTTTTTTATATATATTTATATGATGATGCAAGGAGACACCTTCAAGATCGGGGATTTTCAAGTGGGTCCAATTAGTTATAGTGTGCAGCAACTTTAAGCACCTTTTTAAATGACTCTATTATTACGTTCATCTCATAAAATTTCACTAATTAATTACGTTGTGTCTTTCAATTAAGTCGTGGCTTACAATATAATTATCTGAAGATTTGAAACAAGACTTCAATAATAAATAAAAACAGGCTTGCCGAAGTAAATGCGATATCTTAAAGAATGACGTCATACGCACGTCACAGCTACGCTGCGACATCAGAAAGTGTCTGCGTTTGCTACTATCCATCATGCTGCGCAACTGAATCTAACTAAGTAACACATATGCCTATATCTACACCCAACACGAAAAAAAGGCATCTTTTCTGAAACTGTTTCCAATGGTCATTGTTTATAAGCTGCAAAAAATGCTAGATTTGTGCTCTCAAAAGCTAAAGAAATTCGAGCAAAGAACTGGCGCCATTATACAACTATACCGATTCCTTTAGGGCATGAATATTAAACATATCCAAGCTTTTGGCCAAATGTCTCATAAATATGATCGATCGTTTCAAGAAAGTTGAGGACGTACGTTTCTCATTCACATACAAAATTGCATAACTGTTAAATGTCTAACCGTTTCTTTTATTGGAGAATACGATATTAAAGCAATCATGTTCTGACGTGTCGTAATATACTGACTTACATGGTCTACGCGCGCCTAAAATCAGTACAAACGTCGAATTTGGACAGGGTGCTGTCATTTTCAGAGTACATCCAACATATTAAACGATGGAATGTATTATACTGGAAACACATGTGCAGATGAAATTTGGTTCAGAATTGACAAAATTGTCACATTTTCCTCTTCTTTGATTGATCTCATGCTTTGGTCGCATGAGGCGTTTCACATCAGTACTCAAGGCTGTCAACCATAATATTAAGTCACATTATGCATAACAAACTGTCAGATTTTTCTCATCCATTTAGGTTGAATGTTAATTGAACTGTAGATGATATACTATTCCTCTATACGTCAGACATCTGTTATGCAAAATGTTTTTATGCACAATTTAGTTTATTATGTGAAAGGACCCTTAATGAAAATCATTTAAACTTTATGCACAGTGTTTATCATTCCACGTCTAAAGTAGGGTTACCATCTCTCTTCCGTGCTTCGTTCCTGGTAACCCCTTGTTTACTGATATTTTCTTTGTTTATTAATTCTTAGTATGTAAAACCCAATTTATATCTCAAACAGGTACACAGTGTTAGTTATTCACTGGTTTGATATAGTTTATGATTGTAACACATTATGTTTACAAGGGCCTACTTTCATACCAAACAAAACGTTAGTTGCAGCCATATACTGCACGGGTTGGTTTCAGTACGAAGTAAATTAACTACCAAGATACCAGAAACCAGTATAGCAATGAAATAGCAGTGTCAGTGTCAGAAATATCAGTAGCCGTTTTCATGATAATAATAACTACATAAACAAGTCACCTTATGTGAGGCTTACACGTGTGTGAAACCCTTTGTCCATCATATAGTCACTTATGTCAGGCTAACACGTGTGTGAAACCCTTTGATCTTGTCATCTTTCGTAGGCTATTTTTCCGCCATCTAGACTCACTCCATGCATCATATAGTCAAAGTACGCAACTATATATCAATCTCAGAATTGCAATCAAGTTTACCAACAATGCGCGTGTAGAGTAAACCAATTCATCTTCTTCAATTAATCGCCTACGGCGGTTTAGAGATATTTCGTCGATACCTTGGTAACTTTTTTTGTCTAAAAATGACATTAGTGAGCCTCTGAAGTACTGCATGTTGTGCTGTAATTGGAATTCCTTCAGTGTCCCTCTAGTAAAGTCGTAGTTATCATGCGATGACTCCAAGCGCATTGTACGTCTGTTCTATCCGGTACATGGGATCGATACATGCGCTAATCGACGGTAAAGCGTACTCGTTTGGAGTGTGTTACATCCCTGTCGGCTCATTTCCTTGAAAGAAGAGATAGTCTTCATGTTGTTTGGACATTGATCAGTAAACATGTGATGTTTTCAGCAGCTGCAACTGTTAGTACTCGATCACATGTTTCAACAACAAAAATATCAAACCATCTCCCATATAAAGTTGGGAGATTCCAATTTTCCAACGAAATCAATGTGCAAAGTGCAGGCAACTGTTCATTCTCAAACATCTGTTTTATTCATTTAAAAAGTGTCAGTTCTGTTCAATCGTGAAACAGCAAAGACTGTCGGGAAGGTAATATAAGCTTGTTCGCAGCATTTTGCTAAGCGTCATCAAAAGCAGTAAGACAGTAGTCAGTTTTCAAGCATGACGTGGCTATATCTACATTTTTAAATTGCATTCAGGCTCCATACGGGAGTGTGGGCTACACGTCCCCTCCCACTAGGCACTAGCCCCCTCCCCCTTCCCGCCCATCTCCACCCTCTCACACATAGATCAATTCAAAGGTATACATAGTTATTAACTCAACCTTGCTTTTTTAACAAATTAAATAGACGTTATGTACACGTGAAGTAAGCTTCTAAGTACAAATACTTCACGCTAACCGTACCTTAAGGAATTGAAATGTGACTCATGATAGTCTAACCATTTCGGGATAGTGGGCAGGACGTTTCTGGGTGATAGGTAATAGGTTGTGAACAATGTAGTTGTTGAAAACATACGTAGTTTTACTTTAGCTTAACATTTAAGCTTGGTAAGTATAATATAATAAGCTGATCATTACTTTAGAGTACAAACTAAAACCTTATACCATGTGGGTGCTAATTATGTTCTTTTCAAAACCGTTTGAATCCAGCATAATAATCAAAGCGACAATCAATATATTTTAATACGTAGGATGGTCTTCGCTTAAAAAAAAAATTTGGGGGGAGGGGGATGTGTTACAAGTTTTATTGATAACTTTGCAGTAATTTCTATGCATTCTAATCACATTGCTTTAAAGGGTGATGATTCTCATACCAGTATTCTAAATTTGTTGCATGCAGACTTGACGGGAGGGAGGGGGGGGGGGCGATTGGTGAACCTGGAAAAATATGGGATATATGAAGAAGTGCGCATAGGGGCGATGACATAGGAAATCCCGTGGCCCGAACTGGCTCTTGACGCCCCTGCTTACACGTGACAATTATGAAAATCTCATATTCTGTGAGTATTATGCCCCTGATTAATAACCAGAGTATACCATTGCTTTTTTCTTTAAAAACGTGGTCGATTATATTTGAAATGATAATAATTCTGTAATAAATAAGATATTTTTAAGTTTCAAAGTAATGTCTTAAACTCCAGGTAAATTACAGTTATGATTCTGCACGTTGAAAATAATCATTTATACCGAAGGTTGCAGACGACTACAACAGGCTATACACATCGGATAAGAATACACGAGCTTTGAAATAGGATACATAAAGCCATTCCATAAAACAATTTAATTTCAGTAACTAATTAGTAAATCAATCAAACAACCATTAAAATACATGTCACACTCTAGAGGTACTATCGAGGTATTTACACGCTTATTGAAATTATGAATAATTCTGTAAATTCGAATAAAAATAGTTGAGAAACTGAGATGAAATTTTAGGTTCTTTAAAGGAATATATATTATCTGTTCCACTGTATATATTGTAACTACTGCTTCATTGTAAAAACGATATACGCTTCATAGCTATAGTTTCTGAGATCAATACATGTTTGGCCGAGTAATTAAAGAATGTATAGAAAGCTATACACTTAAGGTAAAAATGCGGCAATTGACTTTAAAGCTATATCACCCCTAAGGGAATTTTCATGAAATTTCAGAACTATTTTCTTTTTTAATAACGATGGGATATTAAAGGTTTTCATAAATATAACATTGATTGATAGCGTTCATCTGGGAGAAAGATTCGAATTAACCTTGTCTCAATTGAATTTAATTACACAGTAAAAGTAAATTTACATAAACATGCCATCACACCTGATTGGCAAAGGTTTCTCTTTAACTCAGCTAAAGGCGAAATCGACCGTAATTTATTTGATTTTGCTAAGAAGAGTTCTCAAAAAAGTGATAACGTGTTTACCTTCAATATATATAGACGGATATATTGTTCTGCATGACGGAATAGCTTGAACTGTGGGGAGAAAAATCCCCAAGGGCACCTGCAAATTCTTATATACATTTTATTTAATATTCTGGAAAAACTGGAACCTTCATCAAGAGAAAGTAGGGATATGGAAGGTCGTTAAAATATGATGAGGTGATTTAAATGCCACCAAAAAAAGCAAATCGAAGATCTTTCTTGATTAGCCAGCGTCATGCACCGTGTCGGCGTATCTATATAGATATCCTCGTCCTTCGTATTATGAGCTGGATGATTCCCCCATACAAATGTAACAATATGTAACGTGTGTGTGAGCTAGTACGTGAATATCTCGAACGTCAATGACAATAATAGTGTCAGAAGTTGTTCTGAAGTTATATACGCTAACGAACGTGTTAAAACAGAGAGACTTATACAAACTTATACATATGCACCAATGTGAAGTTTGATGTATTAGTAATATTTCAATACGATCAGCCTATATAAAGATATAGGATAATAAGTTTTGATATTTGAACTCATTGTATTGAGATATATTTTTTTTCATTCCCCGGTGGATTATGCGGCCTAAAGCTTAAACCGTTATTTTGAAGGGGTAGACGATTGGAAATATTCATTTTGGCTTCGCAAATCACTAGAATAATTTACGTTTGATATCCGATCACAATTACAGTTTACAACTTTCAAATTATCTCCATAATATTTTAACGATAATTCCCGCAAGAGTTTTTTTTATAGCAAATTAATGAACGCACTATGTTTCTCTTACATTTGCTTCCAGACGAACGTAGACCGCGACAAACACCATCCATAAAAACTTGGACAATTAAAAATTGTTTGTCACAGATTTAAAATAAAATACATTGCCGCCTTCATAACGAAGTGGGCAAACGAAAAACATTAAATTAATGATAACATCATCAACTTCTCTATGCTTTTAATTCCGACAAAGTTGCTAGGCAACATGTTGACAAGGTTACCAGATGATTGACCACGCTCCTACATGACAATGTTCTCAATAACAACGTTCTTATGTTTGAATAAAAGATACATAGCCAAGCAATCGACCGTTGCTTGAGGAAGAGTGTCCCATGAAAACAACAGGTTTAAGTTACAACATCAGTTGTGCAATCAAATCGTATGTTTCTCGAATTAAGGTTGACGTCACTGCACCCGGCGACCATAGTCTCTGTTCAAGCACAATCACCTCAAAAAAAGTAAAAACAAAAACAAATTGTAACTCAAAGTTCTATCTCTTAACGCGGTATTACTCCAAGGAACACTCTAGGCAGTGTTATTTAAGTGCATATATAAGTGGTCGTCGAGACATCCAAATTGTTGCAATAGCACATAATATTATTTCAGAATTATTATTTATTTAATGAATTCATTCATTTCTTTTAATATTAATAATTTACCTCATTATCAAAAACCAGAGGACTGTGACAAACACACACATAAACTTCGTTTTGAAGACATCTATACATCAACTTAAATTTTGATATATTTAGAATAATACTCGGATTTCATTGTGGTTGTCTTCATTTCAATAAAGAACACATTTTCGTATTTGAACAGTTGTTGCGTGCAGTGTGATCAGTGAACTGACAGGGTGCAGGCATAAGACTGAATTTCCATGTCTTGGAGAAGACCAACTGACGTATCAGAATGACTGAGATAGTCATATATAAACATGAATAAAAAAGAAAACCTTCTAAAAGTTCAAGAAATGACCCATAGTATCCTGATTTGAATGTTTTAGTGTGATATGTTTCCGTCAGAATAGAAGGCTGTCGAAACGCATAGTCTTTGCGTAGCTATTGTTTGTCATAGATAAACACAAATGACGTTTTTAAATGGATAAAACACATGTTAATACATTGAATACATGAAGAGGCTCAGGTTAACTTCAGATTGTGCGAGGATTCGCTTAAGACAATTGAAAAGCTGACAGCAGCCTTACACTTCCAGTAACAGTAAGTCATTGACCTCTGAAATGGTGTAACAATTTATTCCAATAATCGACTGCTGATGGCAATTATCTTGGTTGCAGTGGTAGATTGTCAAACAATTTGCCGACGCAGCGTCCATAACAGATATTATTTTCTTTAATTAACAATTCATTATTGTACATGTTTTTCTCATCTGTGTAACACGCCGTCACACTATTTGCGTATGGGGATCTGAACCTATAGTAGACATCATATACTATGCATCAACAACTTGACATGCTCATGTAATATAAATGCACTTTAAGTTCGGCCTCTTAGCTTTCGATGTTCAACCATTTGGATCTTACTTCGATATAAACAACATACAAGCAACTCAGTAAACGACAGCTACATGTATTTCTAAAATACCATCTGATCAACATTGTAATTCTTTGTTAATGCCAAAGTTCTGGATAACACATCCATAATTTTTTTTTTTAGAAGTTTTACAGTTGTGATATGATTCTGCACCTGGTTTTCATAACTACCACATTGATATTTATGTTGTTAGTAGTAAAGGTACAAGGAAATTGAAATTAATAAGGTTTACAGACATCATAAAACTGCTAGCTCCCTCCCCGAGCCGCCACCCCTCCCCCTCCCTCTACAGGAAATAAAAAAGATAATGAACGCAAGTCAGAGCAAAAACATCCTCCTTGTCCCCCGTAGAAAACCGATTCCATTTGGCATCCTCTCTGGATTCAAGTTGGTGGGATCGATTTACTTTCCCAGTTCGAACTCGCTTGTCCATAAATTTGAGATTAATCTGTTGAGATGTGTCTTTCATTTTTGCATGAGAAATCCGTGGACGACTCAGTGGTGTGGGTGGGGAGGGTGCATGTGGCCGTTCCCCCACCTCCATCTTCAGTCGAGGGAAAATGATTCTTCTTTTTTTAATTAAAAGTAGTTGTTTTGCGTTTAGACCTAACTATATGACTGATTGATAGTTATATCCAAATTATAATTTAGAAATAAATATTGCTTTGATAAGGAACACATGACGTCTAAATTTGATTTCGGTCTTGGAGAGGTCCACACGTAGTGCACCCTCGACATGAGAGGCGGATTCAACGATCCCATACAGTCACATCCCGCATGCAGCCCGTCCGCAATTGTTCACACCCCACCAATTTTAGTCCGGGAGGGGGGGGGGGGGTTCCCTACCCCACTAT
>JAAAKB020000009.1:1010557-1021290 GCA_010014835.2 Apostichopus leukothele | reverse complement strand
CTTTCATGGCAGGCTCTTTCATGGCAGGCTCTTTCATGGCAGGCTCTTTCATGGCAGGCTCTTTCATGGCAGGCTCTATAGAAGACCGTATTCTGAGATCTAACACATGCCAGTGTGGTATGGCTGTGATGGCTGTTATATTTATCATCTCACCCGTGCGATGGATTTAAGTGAAAAACAGTTTCATTTCGATGTTCCATCATGTGCAATATTTTCATTAATATCTTTGCCATTTTACTATTCGTGTTATATGTTAAAACTGTACAGTACAAAGCAAACATGAAGTTGCGACTATATGTCAAAATGTTAAGTGAAGCGAAACGAAAGGTTTACTTGTGACATGTGAGGATTGGTAAGATGTTGGCATTAAAAATATGCCTCTAATGGTAATTAGTTTACGCCATCAATTTTTTGAGTGTGAAATTCAGTAACGGTTATTACTTTTAATGGATTGAGTAATAACAGAACAAAATGATTCCGTAATGTTCATATCTCATCCCTGAATCTTTTCATTGTATAAAGTAATGATAAGACATTATTTGGCAAAAGTAAAAAAGGGTAAGTTATATTCATAAAATATTATCAATTAGGTATATATCTATATAAATCAGGGAAAGTCTGTTTGCTTCGTTAGTTACCCCATTAATACACACCACCAATACTTCAGCTTTAAAATTCACAACTCGAAAAATGACTTTCTGAAATAACCAGTTCATAAGATGACTTGGTTATGACATCAAAGACTCACTTAACATATCAGTAATACGGCTTGACATATTACATACCGTAACCTGTTATGACATTTAAGCGGCATCTGGTACACAACAACACCTCTTTTAGGGCCTCTTGAAGGCTTATGTTAGCACCCTTTAAAGTTTGTTATATAGGTATTGTCACAGGTTTCTAATGTGGATAATATAAATATGAGTCTGGGTCTGTACAAAAATGAAAAGTGCATCAGTAACGGTTAACGAAACCTCCGCAGTGTGCAAAGTTAAAAAGGTGGGGCTATTTGGAAATGTTATATTCTGAAACATATAAATTTGATAAGCCCGTGTAATGAGTAAATGTTGTTTCGTACTTGTGAAACTCTGTGGGTGTCGTACCACAATTCAAGTATAAAACTAGAATGATGATACTCAGAAAATGCCAAAAACGTCACTTTATAGGTCAATTTAGGACTATTCCCGACATGCGGACTTACACTGCAATTTGTGTGGTTCTATGGTGTACGATAAAAACAGTTTTGGAAAGTTATGCAAAATAGTATGTGAATTTGAGGTTACAGAAAAACAACTCTTTGCTTCTACTTCATAAGTACGACATAACACACTAATTGGCAAAATATGATTGCATTTTCAGCCTTATGTCATAGCTTATCTTTATTATCAACTGCACTTTATCGTAAGGAAAGTGATGACAGAATTGTAATCCCAGTGCGTCTTAAATTCCTTTTGTCTTCCAAAAATTCAAAGTAATATAAAATAATTTAATCAAATTTGACAGTTGAAGGCACACCTTGACGTCATATCAGAACTACATATTAGCAAACTTGTTGACAAATGTCTACTCTTTTTTACTTTTCCGCCTTGTTTTTTTTAAATCTTTTCTGCTTCTTTTTAATTGATATTGTTGACTGATAGTGCATCATTACAAATGAAAATATGTTTCCTGTTTGACATTTTTGAAGGACCTATTTTAAAAAAATGCTTGTTTTGAAAGTTTACTTCACTTTTATAAATGTCCTTTTCTTGCGAAAACCAACTGAAGATTAAGAATGTCCATTATGTGAACTAAATTTGTTTGTTTATGATCCATATTTTAATTATCCCAGTAATTACATTAATAACATGAATAAACCGAATGAGTGTTGTCAGGTGACAAATACCACCGATAGTTCCCCTCAGTCGCTGCATGACGTATCGTAAAATCTACTCTATTCTATTGTACAATTATCACTATACAATTATGAGGACACCGACCTTAGAATTAGATACCATTTACCTATAGCATGTATAGGGAGTAGGTAACGGTACAGTTCATACTGTACACTATGGGGATGCTTGACCGGTTACAGTGTCATATTGTATTTTGGTAAGAGGTGGTGGGTACGATTCTGATATTCTTTTCATCTCTAAATGGCCTTTAGTGGCGGCAGGCAAGTTCATGTGGTTAATGGTTCTAGAGAACTAATAGAGGGCGACATTGCATAATTCCTATGGTATAACTCCCGTTTTGAAAGTGCTGTACAGGTAACTTATTCGCCGCATTACAATATGAATCTCCGAAGTTTTTTATTTTGTTTTTGCAAATACTCAAGAAACTTAGGGAACTTTAAAATTGTTCTGCTTTTACCCTAAGATCAGTTGCATATAATTTCCAAATTTATTAACTTGTTCGTAGGCTACGGCACCCCACATTAGAAACATATATGGTTTCACGCGGATTAATGGCAATTCCTTGCTTCCACAACCCAGCGGGATGCATCACTTTGCATTCTACAATTACTATTATATGGCAAACAACGCGGTGATGAAGTTTGCTATAGTATTGAGAATATTGTTACCTTTGCTTTGTTCATGCATCGTCTCAGGATTAGTATTCCATTACCTAGCTTAACTTATCAACTTTGGTGGATAATCTCTTCATGCCGTGCATTAGCAAAACATTTCCATTACCAGTAATAAATATTCAGTAAATGAACGAAATATATACGTAACAGACTGAAAAATCCCATTCGGAGATTATAATGTCTTAACAACCGAAAATAAAGTTCAGTTAAATAGTAGATTGGTTGATTATTCAAATTTGAGCAAACTATCAGCCCGTTAATAAATGATGATTTATTTATGAGATTAAGTTGTTTTCCAGTTCCAAATGTGAACGCCCGCCAGGCATGCAAAAACTTGATGAAGCGAATGATGAGAATCACGAATGTCGTACGCAGATTATGGTTGGAACAAACGTGATCATGATCATGTGTCCTGAATTTTAAAGTAATGTAAATATTTCTACATCGCGTCGTTATATCTGTGGATTTAGTTGTGCTCTTTGGATACGCAAAGAACCATTTCCTCTTTTTTGTAACTCTCAAAAAATTGTGTAAAAAAACATAAATATATCTATTTATGGTCAAAATAGTTTAGTTTATTTTCCCATTAATTTGTTTGAGGATTGCAGAACAAGTTTGTATTTGGATAAAAATCAACAATTCAAAAGGACTTCATGTTTTTCAAATACCCCGACAGTATTCCAAACGATTAAAGATATAAAATGACATAGCGCCCTCTCTACAATTCTTATATAGTCCTCGCGATTTGTTTATATTACAATGTTTGTGTGTTTTGTAATGATGGTAATGATTAGTTTTTTTAATTGGTTTTCATATCTGTTGGTATAAGTATACGGATTAATTATGTTAATGAACTATATATGCTACTGAAGTGTGTTTACTTTCCGTCCTGTTAGCTAAACTGCATATTGCGTAGACATTGCAACCGTTAAAAATAATATTGCATCATTGTATCTGATTTGAATGGTATTTATAAATAAAATGTGTTCAGGTTTAACGGCATGATCTTTCAATCCTACTAGAGTCAAACTGAATATTAAAGAGAGCTTAATTTACACATTTTACAAACAGACGGACAAAAGGTACCTAACGTACCTGTTCAAACTAGGTTGAAGTACCTTTGTTGCTGAGTTATTTGACAGATGTGTATCAAAATGCTTGCTGCAATATGTTGGCATGGGTTACAATAAACACGGCAAGGAATCAGGAGTGTTGAGGCAAAGGAATTCGAACCAAGGAGTTTTGCACCTTTTCAAAAACTGAGGATTTCACATTTTTTTTTACTCTCATTTTTTTGCATTATACGGGGCAGATCCTAGAATTATAGAAGGAAGGGGTGTGACGCTTAATGTCATTGAAGTCGTATAGGGGCATTTGGGATCCACCCCCAGGAAAAAAATACAAATTTAGACGTGAAAATGGTGTATTCTGAGACATGTGGTATTTAAGTTAGAGTCTGCACGCAAGGTGTTTGCTAATATAGATACAGTTTGTTTGTGGGCTGAATGGGTGGTTTCACCCACCACAACTCTTCCTAAGGATGCCGGTGCTCTGTTAGGTGTATTATAAAGTTGTCGCGGAAGAGGTAACAAATTGATATACCATATACCAAACTTATTAAAAATTGTTCTCGTTTGTTGAAATTTCAAATCTTGATTTATCTATAGCATCCCCCTGAAATTTTAAATATACTTTATCTATCTTTTTTGTTTGTTTACTAGTTTAAATGCAAAATATCAACAGAGGTATTACGTCAAAGCGATATGATTTATACTGACGCATACCCATCATGTCTAATAATTGCAATAAATCGATTTAGTAGTTTTATTGTTACATACAAAAACGATAAATTAAAAAGTTTCTTACATACATAACAGAAGTATTCTCAGAAATCTCATTGAATAAATTGAATGCATAAATCTACAGGATTTAGGTTATGACCATAAATAAAGGTAACAGTTTCCCATGCAGGCAACTGTAGATGGAGTACGGGATTGTAAACAGTCTGTTGTCGACGAAAAGATGTTTTCCTCACTTATCTCTTTAAATTTTGTGTTGGAATACTTCTTTTCCTTAAATGTCTTGTTTTGTATTCAATTGATTCAAATGTTCAACAATCTTTCCTTTCAATAGACTTTTATTCCAGTTTTGACATGATTGTATATTATCAGTTGAGTGCATTGATTGAATGTTTAGATATATTTACATTTGAAATGAAAAATTACCGCTTAAGAGATAACTTACTGCCTGTTACTGTTTGAAAAGAGGAATAGGTATGTAGGTGTTACCCTTATATCGATTAAGCCGGCTTTAATATGTTTAAAGTTCCTCCCTCCCTCAAGAATAATATAGGGTGTCTAAAGGTCCTTCCTCAGGAATAATTTTAGACGTAAAATAAATTAACTAGGCTTAGACGAAAGGTTGTGCTCGAAACTACTTTGAAGTTTTTGTGGGGCTTGAATAGAGGAGGAGAATTACACCCCAATCTGATCCCTGCAGCCTGGAATCCCCTGAAGTAACTTGTATGTATACTGAACTACACATAGCTGTCATGCATGGCTGTCCAATGGCTCATTGGAGTTGACTTGTGATCATTACTTCAATTTAGCCACAGGGTGTAGGCAAGTTCTTAATAATCATAAAACAAAATGGCTCCTGGATAAGGATAGGAAACATGAAAACATAGTCCAGACTGTGTCGTCGCCTTCAGATGCATGACCAGAATATTTTACAGTTTTGTATGGATGGATTGCTACATTTTTACATTGCTACATTTCGTTTTTGATTGATGTACAAACGTATACCAAATCCATTATAGATTCCGACTGGAGATAGCAGTATAACACATAATCAATCTTCGAAGATGCGTTGGCATTTCCAAACTCATTTGCTACAGTACTACGGAAACTTCCACAAAAACAAGTTGGGGGGAGGGGGGTGCGGTTGCGATTACCACCTTCAAGCCAAATGAGCAGGCCTATCTGTAATACATCAATATTAAAACTTTCTTACAACTTTTAGTAAAATTGTATTCAATAGAAACAACTTTATCCACTCTCCCTGTTTCTCTGTTTTTTTTCATTCGCAGAAACCTACGTAAAGGTCAGACTAGTTTGTGGCAGCGAAAAAATTAAAACAGAAAGAACGCCCTCTATTAAAGGTACTGTGAATCCAGTCTTTGCAGAGTCGCTTGGTTACGTCATACCTGCCTTCTTCATCGAAAGAACAGTTCTTGTGATTCAACTTATGCAAAAGGGGCATTTGCGACGAGATAAACTGCTCGGACAGGTCATACTTGGCCCGTATATTTTGACGGACACTAGAAATTTGAGTCACTTTGGACAAATGCTGTCTGGAAGAGAAGCTGTGAGGAAATGGCACAGTTTGTACATGTAGTCTTTATACCGGACAAACGCTACAACGTGAGGACTTATACATTTATATCATTTCGAGGAAAACTAAAAATATAAGTGGCATTTGCACTAATCGGGACCAACTTTATGCTTGCTGCAAGTCGTTTACGTAGAGGCTATTTTTAAAGTCCCTCGTTTTTCGCACATTAATCCGTAGTTCTGGCAAGCTGTTATACTAAATGACATTAATAGTAAAAAATTGTGTTGGTAAAGTGTAAAACCATGAAAGCCAGTGTACTTTATCGATGTTATGAAATCGGGGAGTAATTATCTACGTACTTCTGTGGTCACAAGATACAATGTGTTGCGCTGTTAAATACCTCATCCAACAAATTTCATTCTTATGACCAAGAGACAGTTGCTATACGTCTGTCGAAACCAAGATATCTTGTAGCAGTGATATGAGACACTTTAACACGGTTTTTAAAATAACGTATAGCTTTTCCCTACGTATTACAAACCTGACAAAGACAAATTCAGGTTATATTCAACCTTCGGTTCTCATAACATAATTTCACGTTAATTTGTAACGTGAAGATATTGCCTTAATACAGTTGGATGCGTCTCGTTTCGTGTTCTTAAATTACATATTATACTTCCGGCCAGCGTCACTCGAATGTCTAGCTCAATGTCTCTTGGGGGACGTTAGGGGTATTTTCTCCTCTAAGAGGAACATGGCGCTGGTAAGTATTCTCGTCCCGTTAAACTCGATTAAAATTTCCGCCCGATCGTCCTCTTCTAAAGTTTACTCGTGAAGCCAGTCAATGTATTTGATTTTCCGTTACTGACCGACTCGCAGTAAGACTACAACTATATTTGTTGGAGTTTCTGTAACATCAATGAAGTAGACCAACAAGGTGGAGACTTCTCCACTGAAAACTGCGATTTCCGTTGGATCTGTCCCAGTCTGCTAATACGGTACCTTATATACAAAATATATAAAGAAAACGTTATCATTCTGCACTTACATCTCACCCCGAACAATGCTAACAATATTAGTCAAAGACTTCAACAGTTAGAAAATGAGAGAATTACACATTGCAGAACGCTCTTAATGTCATGCTCTAATCAACGTTGCTCTCTGGCCCTCTTAGGAATTAAATGCCCCCCCCCCCCAAACGCCCAGCCACTCTCATTTGAGTTGGATATTTTTACCATGTGGTACAAGGAAAGCTTTTAAATAGATCAAGTGTTCCAAAATAATTTTCCACAAGGCGCCAGTGGTTTATGCGTAAGTGTTGCATTTTCCGTACATGTGGCTCTTATATTTATGCTTGAGTTCAAATGCTGTATTTAGCTTCTATGTTTCGATTCAGCGTGTGTATTACACACTTGTATTCGTTATTTTACTTTGAATACTGATTAGTTAACCTAAACTTGAAGGCCAAGCGACATGTAGCTGTGACTGGTCATAATTTCACTTGGAATACTTACATGACGAAAAATAGCCCATACGTGTTACTAACTTTTGCAAAGAAGGGAAGCAATACAATACAATACAGTCATATGGAAACTTTTAAAACTCAAGAAAAGTAGCTCTCTTATAACAGGCCATAATAGAAAAGTAATTGAAAGGATGCTTCCACAATGGCACAAAATCGTAAATAAGACAATAGGCATAAATATGTAAAAATTTAAATATTGTTTGCGTAAGTAGTACAGCATTCTCCTTAGTTAGCGGTAAATGTTGCATGAATATCGGCCAGACAGCTTCTAACATGGAATGTAGTAAACAAATGACGTTACTGTTTGCTAACCGATTCTGCACCATCGACTCGTATACGCTACGTACATTATGTATATACTGTGCATGTGCATATAGCTTATATACACGCTTTGTGATCTAACGACAACGTTAAAATGGCTACCGGCTATGCCAATTATAGACACCGACTGTTTAGGACACCAGCTTAGTGGTGGAACACATGGTGTGGGGAGGGGGGAGGGGTTCGACCATACATGTTTAACCAGAGACAAACGAAGACCGAGGATGTGTTTGTGTCGGATAATGAAGAAGAGAGAACGCCTCCTCGAAGGAAAAGACTGGCAAGTTAGTCTGGCCTAGGCATATAGCCCTAACTTAGGCTTAGTAGGCTATGTAGAGTTAGCGACGAAAAAGCAATCGCTTATAGAAGGTATTGAATATCGGTCGGAACTTCCTCGGCCCTATTATCGTGCAGAGCTACAAACGCACCGAGAAAACTCCATGTTTTTCACGTACATATTCGGAGCAGACGACACTTGTATAGTTCTGTGAAAAATATTAGCACGTTAGGTACGTTACATTCTGGTTACGGATATATTACCCCTATGACGTCATGACCCACATGCTCATAACTACTTGAATTAAAATACAACCACAGCGTCAGTTTTTATATTTAGCATGTTATTTTGTGACATAAATAGGAATGTGTGCTGCAAGTTTTTAAAATATCACTTACGTGTCGCTTGACCTATCCTATCAGGATGACGTGATAATAGACTAATAACTAATTGTATTCCAAACTAAGTTAGTGAAACAAGGACAGGAAAGAGATCGTAAAATTTTATACTGAGACGCAGATGGATAAATTATGTTTCTAAGACCTGCAATGTGGAAGCAGGGTTGGGGGAGGGGGAGACTGCGTCCATATATCCAATCGGTGGTGTATGCCGTTGAAACAAACGGCGCATTTGACTCGTCGGATGTTCCTAACATCTTTCGCCGCCACTTTTGTGGCCTACTAGTTTTGGAACCGCCGTATTGCGGTTGGTGCTTCGCCTTGCCATGTCCATGAAACGGCTTTAAATGAGCTTCTCGTTCTTGTTTCAGTAATCAGGAAAATATGGGAGATCAAGACATTTTGTGTACGGTGAGAAAATCCTTGTTAACTTGATTGTAACAGATTTTCAGGAGGAGCAGTTGTACAAAATTAATGTTCCCAATTTTACATTCTTCCCTTCATCATAAATACGCTTAAACGATATTAATCTTATTACTCTTATTTTTTTTTTTCATTTTGTGTTTGGTTCTCTATGTACTTCGATTAGGCTAGGTTTTGTCCTTTAGAGGAAGAAAAATTTTCCCCTTTCTTGTAGCTAAAGCGCAGACCTTGCTGTGCACTTTGATGTAACATACAAAACATGGATTTGCCTTCTGGAAAATCGCAATGAGTGGCACGGCGTTGTCTGATTTATATTCATCAAACTATATCATTGGAAAACATGTCAACTCTTTATCAAATAAAAAGTGTCATATTGACGCACGATGTTATACTAAACTTGCATAAGATGGTTCGATAAATAATACTGAAAGGTGAAGTAGCCTTTCTTTGGGTTTTGTTTTATCAACAAAGTGATCTGGAAAGAATTCCTCAATCGTGGACTTTCCACAAAGATATTTGAGAGAGATTAACTGTAAGAATAGAAAGAAGAAACACACAAACATATATATGAAGCTAAGGTCTTGATGGTAATATCGCTATAGGGGTTCAACAGTTCTTACAGTTTCGGTCTTAATGAAGTATACTGATATATTAACACTGCGTGTTTGGGGCTGTAAGTTTCAGCCAACGTTTTCATCAGTCTAAAGAAAATGTCTTCGTGCGACATGTAGTGACGAGAGAATATTATATGCGACGTAGCATGACAGTTAGTCCCGTACGAACCATAATCAAAATAGCATTATCTCCGCAGACTGCATATACGTATAGGATATACAAGGATAACCTTTAATAAATGCTAATCTAATGATCAACCACATTTGTTAGTATTACTCTGTAGTCTGCATTACTCCAGGCGTTATTGTTTAGTAATGAATACTGGCCTTGGAAAAGTAACCATCCATATGAAATAGTAAAACAACAAGAAACCACAATGTTAAATGCTTATAAAGGTGTATTAATAGCTATAATTTGCTTGTTGTAGGCGTTCGAGAATAACAGGGTGTATTTGAGAGATGTATATGATTAATGTGAAATGGCTGCTTTGAGCCGAGCCAGTGCAGATTCACTGATCTGAATACCTTGTCAATGTTTCTTCTGATGATAAGGAAGCTGATACTTGTCTGGTGTTAATTACCGTAGCACCCTCTATTTGTACTCACGGTACCAGGTATTTATGAAGAATATGTATCCACATTGTCTGGTGTTAATTACCTGGTGTCAATTGTCTGGTGTTAATTACCGTAGCACCCTATATATGTGTACACGGTACCAGGTAAAAATACCAGGTATAAAATACCAGGTATAAATACCAGGTATTTATAAAGAATGTGTATCCACATTGTCTGGTGTTAATTACCTGGTGCCAATTGTCTGGTGTTAATTACCGTAGCACCCTCTATATGTACTCACGGTACCAGGTATTTATAAAGAATGTGTTATTCAGACAGCAACAAGATGTCAAACAGTATATTGTTTTAATATTGCCTCTTATAGCAGGATGCGTTGCAGACTTTAGATTTCTGCGCATTTCGCGTTCATTGCGGAGCGATGAATTATTACAGCAGTTTTTGGCTGCATATATGCGATGTTATAGTAACAGTGAATAAACATGCAACACAAGTTAACGCTTTAAGGATTGAAATGATCCAATCGTTTAATATAACGTTCGAATTATATATATGACATAATACGATAAGCAACAAAAAATAAGACCATTGAAAGTTATTCGTTGTATAAACGGTGCAAGTTGAACAATGCATGAATACAAGTAACATTTTGATAAAATAGTACAAGATGCAACTAGAATTATGAGTTGATTAATAT
>JAAAKB020000009.1:998368-1010457 GCA_010014835.2 Apostichopus leukothele | reverse complement strand
TCTTTAATATTTCACCATTTAGGAGTTAATAATGATAACATAATATACATTCCGTTATACTGTTTTGTGATTTTGCAATTAATTTTTGAAAATATAAATGCTTTTTAACATTCTGTTCATTACAGATTGTTTGCTTTGACTTCTGAAATTGGTTTAAATACATGATGGCTAGGCGGGCAAAAAATTTAAAGTACTAGAAAATGATCAAATACGCAATGCATTGAGTTTTCAAATGACTCAGCAAAATCCATGTATGGTGCCATTAAAGGTTTCTACACAAATTAAATACTATCGCTTGGGATGCCCTGCCAGCTCCGAATTTGAAGGGTCACTTAATTATGTAAACAACATTGCTTTGCTATTTTCACATGCCAGGCGTAAAAGTTATTTGTCAGGAACAGTAACATTAAGGGCTAAGCAAATCATGACGAATTTGAAAGTGATAATTTTCATATCTCGAGTTAAAGAAATATTGTTTATTTAACATATTGTTTATTTTTTACGACGATACTTATAGCAAATCACAAGCTTGCTTCTCTTATGTCTACTATTGTAGAATGGGAATTTAGAACAAAGCATGTCCTCAGCAAAATGCCTGAAAACGCCATATCCGGAATTCTAGAGGTGCCAAAATGTAAGAAAAGTCCAGAACATGTTTTAGATTGGTTGAATGTGGCTTCTTCTACTGCAGCGGGCCCTGTTCCTTGCTACGCCGCTGAATTCTGGTATCAATGTAGCATCAACGGTTTCATAAAATCAAATCCCACAACTGTTTCAAGTAATTTCTTTCCACTGTATTTATTTAAACATTACAATTATTCCGTTATGGATTAAAAAACATTGGAAGACAAAATCATAAATTGATATCATATCAAGGAAGAAAATAAATGACTCAAAACTCGGAAGTGACCTCATCCGTTGCCAACGAAACGTCAAGAATATAAGCTTAAGCGATCTTATCTATTGCCAAAACTCTCAACTGATACTATTTACCGATTTGAAGAATATATATCCAAGGAATAGACAACAAAGATTCGTTCACGTCACTAGTAAACAATTTTATTAAAGTCTTCCCAGAAGACTGTTCTTTGACACCCATTACAAGGGCGAATTTGAAAGGTCGTCCTCTTAGAAATTGCCTCGACTGTGACGCAAAAACAACTCGTTTACACCTTTGGATAGTTCCTGTTTCTACGTAGAACTTTAATTGTCCTTTGTTTCAAATGTTTATTTAATTTATCCACCATTTTGCTCTAATTGTGCTAACTTTTGAAGCCACTTTTCGCTTTGGTGATCTCGGTTGTCTCCGAATTGTTGGTCCGTGCTGCTCTCGCTCCTTCGAAACCTCTTTCTTTCACATTATCTAGGTCTCGAAACACACATAATCAAATCAAGTCACAGCAAATGGAGAGAAAATTGATTCAAGTCTTTGACGGATCGTGAATAGGGAACTAATTTACATATCTAATGAAAGTTAGCAATTGCATTAGGTTGATGTAATCAAGCTAACGAGGCGGGGAAGGGAAACCTTTTTCAATGGAAATGTATATCAAATACCAAGTTGCCCATAGGTCAGTGTATACAACTCTTGGATACAATAGAATCTTTTAAGTCATGACTTAGTTCGATGACAAAATGAAGAATGAATTTTTATCCTCGTTTCCAGCATTTTACTCAATTACACGGTCTGGCATTGAAGTTAATGTTTACATTTTAACAAAAGAGAAATGTTAATATGCATTTCATTAGATATTCATCTTCTCTGACTTTTGATGAAGATCATGCATCTTTTGTCAGGCACATAGTTCTGTCTTTCTTTCAAGTACACGTCATGTAGATCGCTTATCAACCATCAACAATGATCATGGGCAGTACATGTTGCGTTTGGCTCCGAGGTACTTTCCTTGACATAACACCTACTATGATCATCACATGGTTACAGCTTCAATGTAACGGGACTGGGTTGAGAGTGGGTCAAGTTGTTTGGCTTTTCGTGCTCAAGCTCTATCTTGGGTAAGTTTAATATCATCATATGATAATCAGTTAACCGTTCACTATAAGTATTTTGTTTTTGGATGCATACCAAGCAATCATACTTGAAAGTACTTATCATTTACCAAAATATTTCTATCCACAATTTTGACGTCACATATTTCATTCTTCTCAAGAATCACATTTTCTTCGAAGCCGTAGTTATGTTATGCACCATTTTCTTCTATTCTTTGGTTTTCTCTGTATAGATGAATATTCAGTGTTATATATTGCAAGATACAATTCCTACGTCACTACCAGCCATTTTTTGTGTCTTCTTCAAAAAGTTAATTTGACTTTCGTTTTATTTAAGCATAGCCGAATACTTCTTACGGTCATTGATAAAGAATCGTACACAAGGTTTTGTTATTCGGTAGTTTGACCCAAGTACCTTTCCAGTCGTTGGTATGAACGCATCCCCTCTAGTGATGGTGCACTTTCCTTTAGACTGACAAACTGAAAAGTACTCTTCGGAAGTATATGGACACTTCAGAGATTGCCTCTTTCACCTTCGAGTGCAGTTTCCATTAGCGTTGATTGAACTTGATAGATACGAGAGAATATACCAGGAAAGAAGAGGTCGGAATGCATCATTCTGAAGGACGGTGTTGGTAAGAGCTTTGAAGTTAGAACTTAAAAGTAAGACATGGCGTTCCTTGGAGAGTGCTCGTGACTATTAATCATATTCAGCTCTTAAATAGTCAACTAAAATTTATCATAAAAGTAACAAATAGGGACTCGTTCTTGTTTAGTACATTTCAAAAATGATCCATTACAGACAACAGGAAAGAGTTTCGAAGCAATAAAAATTGTGTAATAAAGACTTTTAACACTCGTGAAATAATAACATATCCGGCAATACTTGAAGTATATTTAAGATTAATTGTGAATCTCTCGTATCCCTGGTAGAGAGCCATGTTGATAAATTGTGTCATAAGAATATATATTTTACGTGAAACATTTTGACGCAAGTCACATGTTATATGGTTTAGTAAACTTTGGTCAATTTAAAAGGTTAGCAATATGTACTGTGAAAATTGGCACCGCAGTCCTTACCAACAGCTGACCTTTACATTCATATTGTTCCTCAAGGGAGGGAAAAGCCGATATAATCCCATTTCATATTTAGCTGCAGCATAGAATAAAGAACTAGGGTAACTTTACATCCTTCCATCTTCTGGCTTAACACCCTGCTGATATATGTTTCCGTGTAATTCCACTATCTGGCATTCCAACCTATAACAAGTATGTAGCATGAACATAGAGACTGTGGCAATACGTGTCGCATTGAAAATGATAAGTACTACAGCCCACGGTAAAGAGTGCATTGTTATTAAAACGTCCACAGTACAGATTCGCTATAGCCTATAGTACTATTTTGTTAAGTTATTAAAATCTACGCCGAAAAGTCTGAAATGAAGAGAATTCTGCTTCCCAGTAATAAGATATTTCAGAAAGTCCGCCAAATTCATTGTGTAAATAAGTTATCTGCATATGCAAGTAGTTTATTAAAACTGTATATCCAATATAACAACGGAGCTTCTGCTTGGGTGGTTCCGTAAGGGAGGAGGTTGCATGTTGCATCTATACGTTAGTGGACATGCCATCTGTTCTTAGAAATCCATCCAATAGCCTCACCAACCGCCACCCCCCCCCCCTTCTCCCGTCTCACTTCCTCAACAATATTAATAGCAAGTTCATACCTGTTTGTGTTTTCTATTCCAGGAATCGAGTGAAGTCAAGTGAAGTCAAGAACGCATATTGCGGTCTTTTCTCGCAATAATAATATTACAAGTTTGTTGAAAGCTATATACCATGTCCTTTAATGTAGTCATGTTTATATAAGTTATATCATACTTGTCAGTATACCGTCAACAAACCAGCTGCATTTAGACATGTCGAATTTAAGATCAGTCTCATGTATAATTGTATGATAAGAAGACACGTTACTTGCATCCAATGCAAGGACTCAACCGCCATTTTTGCACTGCAAGAGGATATGATGTTGTGCCGTCTAGGGGAAGGGTCTGCGCGGAGGATGCCTCCTCCCCTTTGAGAATTTCTGGTGAAATGAGGCTTCGTTTTGCACTTTGAAAACAATGTAGCAGTTTTTTTCGACTGCTTAGGATGTGTTCTGTACAACTTTTGGGTAATATACAGTCACTGTCTGCCAGTGAGGGGAGTGGGTGAGCACCCTCATTTTTTATTTTGGGGCTAAAGCCCCCCCCCCCCCTGTAAGAAGTGTGTGTGGTATTGATTAGAATACTTACTATTCCTGCTTCTTATTCATTTCTTCTAGATAACGAAGTACAGCTGGTGTTCCATCTTAATTAAAGATGTTATTTAAAATCGAGTAAGTTGATTGATTGGCATTTGAGGTTATGAACCTTATCTTCGTCTAGGAGGTACTTATAGAAACCCACGGATTCCTATCTGTATTGATCTTGTTTGTATACTAAGCTGATTTATTGAACGTGGAGTGGAATCTAAAAACAGATCATCATATATTAAGCTGAGTACTTATTAATCGAGAAAAGAATTTTAGAAATGGCAATAACATCTTGGCATGCATTTAAGACCTTTTCTTTGAGTGGCGGTGCAATTTTAACTTATCTATATAAATGGATATATATTCATGGAACTATTATAGGAATGATATGACGTTATCACTAGATGTGTATTTTTAGCAGGGTACTTGAAAGGTATGTAAACGACAAATAAACCAGAAACTTTAACACGATTAGGGTCCAGCAATGGACTTGCATTGACATATGTATTTATATTTAAATTTTTTAAGTAAACGTGTACGCAATCACAATAAAAAAATCAAGCAAACATGAGGTAACACATTACCAGCTATCATATTAGAAGGTGGCATCCATAATGATGTTTTAAATGTGGTTATTACGATTTTGTCTACTCTTTATATAGCCAAACCATTAATGTTGTATATAACAGTGTTATACCGCGATACCGTCATTTTGTTAATGATTATGACATACATTTACTATAGTATGGAGAAGAAGGGTGAATTTTTTCGTCATAAAATTTAGGAAAGACTAGGAAATGTCTCTTTACCCACTTACGTTGAGTTATTAATACCAGGTATAAGTGCTTAAGTCACAACATGACCATTGTCACTAAATATGCCAACAATTTACAAACCCCAGTCTGAAGGAAACATCAGCAGCCTTTGTGTCTACATTTCTGGACCATTGATAGACAGTACAATTTCAACACATCTTCAAAATACGAATCATGTTGAATCTGTTTCTTCCGCTCCCACGAAGGGGTTATTAGTCTCGATCGGAATATATATGCTTAGAAATGTGAACGAATCACTTCTTTTAGACCGCCTCCTCACTTAAACTTCTTGAACAAATCCTATAATTCTTCATTATACTACTGAACTCAAACTGACCTTCTGGAAACATGATTATCAAATCAATACTGACAACTCCTGGCAATATACGCTATGTAATACGCCTGTGATTCTAACTGCTTAATAATAATAAAAAATGAGTGATCCTCTTTGGTTCTACTAGAACCCATTATCGTAAGAGAAATGTGACTTTCGCAGGTACATCTTCCCACCTTCTTGAAATACAAGGAGGCAAACTCGGAACAATATGGATGCCACACGGGTCATGTAACCTTTTTATTCTTTTATTATTTATGATGCGTAGAAGCGAGGATAATGGGAGACATAGGTCGTGCCAGTTAGAGGAAACTAGGCAACGAAAGTGTTTGTTTTTTACAAATAAAGGAAGGATTGATGGATATTTCTTTTACCTATAAGACATATAAAGGTTGGTAAAAAAGCGACAAGGAATACGATATCATATTTGGTCTTTCAATGCCCTGACCTCTCAATGACTCCATGGCAGTTACATCTTAGCGCAAGGTTTGTTTTTCAGCAAAGAGCGTTCTAATGTACACTCACTCTCTGTAAACACTAGGGAGAACCTTGGGAAGCATATATTTATATATATGAAACCTGAACGAGTTGCTGTCCATCATTTATTAAGTAACTCAACGTACTTGCTGCAACCTTTCCCTAATGTCTTTCCCAGAAATTAAAATCGAGAGAAGCTGATGATGATACAGGGGAGCTGAATAGAGAATGTAGATTTCTGCCCATATTTGCTATTAAACCTTGACTAAGATGAAACCCGTCTTTGTGTCGAAAATAAAGAACTCCTCTCACTAATTGAAATTTTACTCATAGGTTCTACGAAACTGAGCTAAGTCAACAACAGTGTTGGCAAGGAAAATGTGAATCGATTAAGAGCGACACATCATCACATTGCTTTCAAATTCTCTATCAACTGAAACCACCATAAAGACACATATCCTTAGGGGTTTGCTGAATAAATTGACAAATCGCCCTCTGTAGGAGACGCTTTGTAAATTTTTACAACTGTATCCCAATATTAGTTTCACACTTAACACTATGGACATTTTAAATGATTAAGGCAGTCAGTAGTTGCAATTTCATTAATAACAAGATACATATCTTTCAGGGCCATCAGTATTGTCCTCTAATTACAGTGTTCCAAATTCATTAAAGTTAGTTGATTCCTCAAAGTTTCTACTCTTAAAACTAACCTAGACTGTCATTTGGAAACAACATACTTATGAGACTCTTTGCAGAGGGCAAGCTCTCCAGATAACTGTTGTAATGCAGACATAATATTAGTGTTTGACAATAGTTGACATCTTTCTTGTGCACTTTAGAGCAATGATGATCTCCTTTGGGCTGCCTTTTACATGTACAGTCTGTATAGATATAGGTTATTTAGGTCAAGAATTTTGAAGATGTTCCTTGATAGATATGAAAGCTTGCAGAACTAAAACAACATCCAGATGTGGTGATGAACATGTGGTTTGCTCAGCTTCATTGCATCTAAGATAACATGTTGTATACAACATTTAACTTGTGCCCTTTATTGGTCACTATCATCATAACTCACAGTTAGAGATAACAAGCTAGAGATGAAAAGGCTACTTAGAATTTACTTAAATTTTGGGCAAATTACCATTATATGTATGCCTTTACTTATGATGATTTGAATTTTAATCAGGTAATTATTTTAGTCTTTCACCAATATCCAAGTTGTCGTCTGTGAATGAGTACAACTCTCCCATGGAATCAATTGGGTCGACAAAAATCAAACAGTATATATGCACATCCAAGGAAGAGCAAATGAAGAAAGAAAAGTAACATGAAAATTATACATAGTAGTCACTGTAACATATTGTGTCTGAGTATACATTATTACCAATATCTGTGTTGACTTTTGGCAGAGACTATTACTTAGTCGAATGCCTGTGAATTTTCCTTATTTTCCTTTCCCTTTTCGAAACATAACAATCCAAACTAACACAGGAAAAGTTAACTTAGTAGAACATGCTGGTGAATGTTTCTTATTTTCTAGGACATTAACTTGTCTTTCTGATGAAAGTTTGTTTTTCTGATCAATCATAACAATCAAAACGAACACATGATAAGTAAACTTATGACACTATGCTTTTTATTCACAACAATCTCATTGCAACATTTCAGTACGATAAATCTCACTCGGCTCATTACCATATCCATTAGCTAAATTACTATAACATAATCCTAAAATTATCTGAGTTCTCGATCACGTTTTCTGACAAGGGGATGTGAGATTTAAGAAAAACAACATTTGTGTAATTTGTTTACATACACTTGGAACATACACTTGGAAAACATTACCCCACAGTTCTCAGACTAACTGTAAAAGTAATCAACTGCAATGTTAACTATATATTTACTTATTATAAAGCTTAAACAATTTTTTTATTTTTTATTGAAATGAACCTCTAAAACATGCATTAATGTAAATGTCATATCCTTGACTTGTCAGTCCAGTTATGTAAATCATATAGTCCCCATCAAGTGCATCATGCATTACTAGCGACCCCTGAATCCCTGAGGCCTAGCCTACCAATGGTAATTTACCATGATGTATGGATAACTATCCAACTTTCAAGCCAGCTTCATACCTTATCTGATGCAGGCTCCTATGCCCTATGTATATATTTACTGTATATAGCCATCAATGGGAGTTTCTCTGGCACTGAGTGCTTGTAGTTGTACGGTACCTTACTAATCCAGTGCTACAAAGTCTTTACTGTATATAAGATGCAGATGTTACTTGTTAGGCTCATAATCATACAACGCTAGGCCTACATAGACTACAGGTTCTAACTTCTAAAGTCTACGTTAGGCTATCCTTACAATAACTGCTAGGCCTAACGTTGGTCAACGTTAAGGTAAACGAAATTGGGGTAGGTATAACGTTAAGTTCTAAACTGTTCTAAAGTTAGTTTAAAGTTAAAGTACGAAATCTAGGCTAACGGGTCAAGCGTGTATCACTACCAGATACGGGACTAGAGACACAAACGGAAGTATCGATGCAGTACTTGATGTATCGTAAATTACTAATCATTTCACTTGACATTTGAACTTCGTACCTCACTTTTATATTCCGGACTGATTAACAGCCGGCCAGCTCCGATCTCTCTTCTGATCTGCAAAGTTATTCCACCTTCTTTGCTCTAGTACATGTACGTACAGTAAGTTGGTATACAGTAACATTGCGATGTTAAGTCCAGGGTATGTTGTTCGTCGCGTCGTTTTCGAACATTCAGACTATGCAAATAATGTAATTATACATGTTTCTGATAGTTCCAATAATGTTATCGTCATTTAGATGCAATGCTGCGAAGAAACTGTTGTAATACAATTACAGCTATAAATTTTAACTTTTACCGATTTTCCACAAATTAATTACGTTAATCGATAATGAAGTCTACTGAATATTCATAAATTACTCATCTAATGTGGATGAAACTTGGCGGGAAAACTGAACCACACGTTCATGTCAGTTGATAAAACACACGGAAAGAGGGTTATATTAAAGCTAACTAGAGCAAAACTCAAACAGTGTTAGTTATGTCAACGGATCATTATTTTTTGTGTTATGGTAACGAACAACGGCTATGTTGTTGATAACCTTTCCAGCGAGCAAGGTTTTACAGTGTATGCTAAAGGTGTTTGAAATACCACACAAAGACAAAACTTCTGTCATTATCTGTCCTTATCTTGCTTATTTCTAATATTCAAATTACGGATTCCTTCGCATATCACATAATTATTTAGTTCTAATGACATTTTTAATCCTATTCCTTTCAAGCATGAGATACATCCTTTCATAAGTTGGAATCTTTCCCAGATATAATCGCTTTCAGTTCTTCAAGAAAAGGAAAGCACTTGTTCGTGTAAGAAATCTCATATAAATTATTGATTAATCCACTTCAAATCAAATACAAAAAGGAAAGTATAATATTCATATTTCAACAATGGTACAGGCTTTGAAGTTGGCATTTAACATCCTTCAATCTTCCAGCTTGAAGTTATGGTGATATAGCTCTCACATGTTGCATATATAAATTAGAGAGGATTGTCTATACGCGACAGCTCTGTACCTTAAATGGTCAACCACCAAATGTCAACAAGTAATAGTCTGCTATCATGCCCAAATTGCCCATTCCCTGTATGTCAGGAAAAATATATAAGAATTGTATTGCGATGGTTCCTAAATGATGGGTATGCCCAGTAGCCTAACATTACCATGACAAATACAATTCGGCCTACGGACTGTGACTTTCGTCGGTCATTACCTATTTACTGGTAAATGAACAGTTAACGGTGAATAACAAAATTATAAGTCTTACAAAACAGGAAAGAATAAGTCTTATTGGAAAGACGGAGGTAATACATTGCCATACTGCGAGCATTGTGGACATGTTTGTAGCATTCAAATAAACAAGATAAAAGACGCATATAAAACAAATGAATCAAATGAAGTTAAATAACAAGTTAAACACCAAACCGGTTTCCTCGTATTTGTGTGTGGGTGTTGTCACAGTGTATCTGTGTGATATATGTTCGAACTATCAGTAATTGAATTACTCAAATGGTGGAATGACAAAACCTTCCATCCCTAGGGGAGAGGGGGCGGAATATGAGTGCCTTACGAGCGTTACGTGTTAAAATATCCTTCGCAATCGTTTGTTGTTTCCACCTTGGAAACGAATCCAGTCATTTCTGCGCAACACACCACATTTAGCACATCACGCCATTGCGTATACATATAATCCTGGACATGAAAATCCATTGCACCGATAACGACTCTTTGTATTCTGGAAGTCGGCATTCAAAATGAACAATGGTCGTCATGTGGTTTTGGTGGGACATCACATCAGATTATGTAGACATTCCCACACAGACATAGCCTACACATTATAGAGACCTTTTTATTTTATCTAATTTTGTTATGTGTACTATTGGGATGAGCAGTTGGACCAGCTTGCAACCTTTATATGGAAATTCATCTAAGTTGATAATTGTTGGATGAAGCTTGAACACAGCTCAGCTGAAAACATGTTGAAGATGTGTAGTGCTACATAAATTACTGTTGATTATAGATTACACCGTTCCCATGAGAACAGAATACATTGGAAAAAGTACCCCACGCCACTTGTTAAGGTCTTTGCTTATTGTACTTAAGTCAATTATAAAATATAAGATATTTTTCATTGAAGGTCTACTAGAGAGTAGCATGAACCCTAAAGAACAATATAATCACAAATGTACTTCATCAGATGGATTCGAATGAAAGTAGTACATTTTTTATTCTTTTTTAGAGCATATTCCTGTTGGTCGGGTGAAATGTTGAAATAACTCTACATATCATCGTTACCGCTCCTAGTTCAAAGAGTTCAAAGAGTCACTCCAATGCGATTAAGCAGCGTAAAAGCATCTCGGCGCATGCGCAAATGTAAAGGTAGCCAGTTTACTGAAAGGATGGGCAACCGTTCTGAAAGCAGAGGTTGGAATTCAGTTCTCCCGGTTCCCATGCGGTTGAATGTCACATAAAAAAGAAAAACCTCCTTCTGTTCAACGTTTAAGAGCTAAAACCGATGAACTATTGCTGCATAGTGGAAATGGTAACTATTTGCATTGACTAATCAATCCTCCCTTAAAAGGTGACAGTTATTAGCAACCGGGGAAGTTGCAATTTCGGTTATTTCATTACGAGATGAGAAATTTCCTTGCTGTCAAATGCAGGTTGTCTATTCCCTAGGAAAGAGGTACGTTGCCGTGTCTAATCGCGCTACATAAGATGGTAATTTCCAAACGCTTCTTGATTCCGAGAAGACAGGGAATTGTAAATTTAATTTAATTTTGCCACATTTTTGAACGTGCACGTCTAACTCGAACTGAAAATGTCGAAACTGACATTCGAATTGTTGGCTCAGTTTTAACGGAGTTCTGTAACCTCCATATTTGCAGACGCGGAATCTACTGTATATAATACGTATATGATAATTATGATGCACGTACAATATTAATGTATGCAAACTTTTGTTTTATATTACTGGCTACTGCCACAGTGACACGGATTTGAATTTGAATTAATTTCTATTTTGAGTGTGTTATTACTTACTTCAATAATTTCGACCCACCGAATCAATATTAGGCTAATCATATGCAGGATTTTGAACATTTAAATATCATTTTACTTGGCTAAAGTCTCGGCCGATTGGATCAAATCTAAAGCTCTGAAGCCTCTACAATCCACCATATCGTATAACTTCCAGCCCTTCCCACCCCCTCCCTACCTGGACCCCACGCAATAGCGCAAAGCGTTTTCGTTGACATATCAATAAATTTGAATCTTCCAAACCCGTCTAATATGAAATCATGGCGGCTACGCGCTTGACTTTCTCTAAAATATATCAAGTTCATATTTTGGTTGATTTATCCCTTTAGCGGATGGAACTCAGGAATAAACTGTTGAATTTGGACAAAGAAACAATATAACAGTACCGTTACCATGGTTTCAAGTGGTCAAGTGGTTTCAAGGAATGGGGCATAGCCTATTGCAAAAGTACCTAAAATTACCGAACTGGTCGCGCGCGATACTTGCCCTCCCCCCACTCGAACTCCTTGGGACCTCCTC
>JAAAKB020000009.1:980031-990324 GCA_010014835.2 Apostichopus leukothele | reverse complement strand
CTGAAGGCGTGTAGTTTTCATCAAGTGTTAAATATGCCACCACCGAGAAACAGTTGCATCAGTGTGTTTGTTTTTACCTTTAATATATTATAATTCTACTATTTTATAACGGAAATGAGTTTTGCAATACTGAATCTACAATATAGAAGCATTTAACTGAAACACACTCTTAAGGTTTATAAATTACTGCTCCCAGACACGATTTGTAAACTACCATATCTCCTAACCTCTTTCTTATGGGGAGTTTTTATCACAAGGTTTTCTCTCATTTAAGTAAACGATGATAGCTGGCTTTGTGTCTCATTTAAAATAAGGTGACAATTTTCTAAGCTCTGGCCTCTTTTAGATACTTTCACCAAATGAAGATTAACTGAAAATGATTGACTTTGTCTTCAAAATTTCGTCCCACAAACATATTACCTGTTTAGTAACACAAACGTAAAACGCAATTTTGAAAATTGAAAAGTATAGTTTTAATAATTTGTTATTATACACGATTAATGAAGCCAGCTCATTTCATCGTTCATTGTCGATTTGCAGTATCGAAAATTTACAGTATTGAAAAGCACCGCTAAACATCACAGAATAAGTATACAGTTGCAAAACTATGAGTTGATCAGTTTTCAAGTACCGGTTCGGGTTATTACGTTCAATTCAGTTAATGTGTTAATAATACCTGAACGAGAGAGCAGACTTAAAATCAAATTTATCAGTTTGTAAAAGTTATCAACAAGTCCAACTCTAAGTCAAAGACTTCAGTAAGTTAGACACTGTTTTGTTTGTATTTGTTATAGTTTTATGTAGGATACAGTACTACTTGCTTTGGCTTTTAACAAATCGATGTTTTCGATTTTTCAGGGGTTTAATATTATAGCACATACATATTATAACACATACATATCAATATGCTCTTCAAGCAACTACATATACATAGGTTTTATTTGACATGGAAGCAAGTTGTAAAGTTTGTGCAAACCAATTCAATGAAAATGTAATTACTATTTAATGGGCCGTTAATATACATTTGGCCAGAACATAGTAACTGATACAGCACACTTCCCAATGATAATACTTCTCCCCAGTTGCAGTACACAAATTGATCTCAGCGAAATTGTTAAAACAGTTGGCCTCCAAGTAATTGGATCAAATTCTCAGGGTGGACTATAATGTATGACAAATAACGTTTTAGAATTTGCTTTGGGTGTTTGCATAGTTGTTCTTAACACCATAAAATGTATTTAGAATGACATTCTTTAGGCAGCTGAATAAAACAACTACACATCCTACATCAAGAAAGTAATACTCTTAGGAAGACAGATTTCAAATGGATCCGAAAATGCGGTCGATTTGGAGCTTGTTAGAACTTGATAAACAAGTTCTCTTCACTAAGTTCAATCCACCGAGAAGAAACAGTTTCATGGAAGTTATTGAGAGGATTGATCACTATCATAATAGGTACTTGTACTTTTACTGAAGTAGGTTTGCCAGATAGCCGCCTTTGCCTAATTTCTGGACAAACTACTGATGCCATCGTTTAGCTTACAATCTGAAAGAAACGTGAATTCCCTGACATTTCAAGGACCTGATGCAATTGCTTGTCCGTACTTGCATATATTTGTGAATTATCACTATAATCGATCAGGAAATGTCAACTTGAAAATCAGACAAGAAGCTCTGATTCATACTCACAAAAGTCAAACACAACAATATTTGTGTTTAATTATTCTCTACGGTGATTAATACATTTAGCCGAAACGATATAGGCCCTTCATTGTGAGTGTAGATTAATATGTTAAACATGAAGCTATGATGAGTTGTGACAATGTTAGAAACTCAACATCATTTACACAGCAGGTCAACACAGTTAATGTATTCGTCTTGCCATGCAACGAAACCACGTTGACTTAATTAACTCAGAAAACTTGAACTTGTTCTATAGGCTGGTTTATGTGTAAGAAAACTGCTTTCAAGATGTAGTCTTTGGCTGTTGAACAACAAACCTAACACGATTACGTACCTTCAGGGAACCTTAATCGTACTCTTATCTTCTCAAAGTGGAATTTATTCAAAAGATATAGTTCTCAAAAGATAACATAGTTGATGGAATTACCATAATCTTGGTCTGTATGAACTTTGAATAAATTTCTTTCAGCATATATACATAAAAATACTTTCATATCTGTTATCAAACCTTATGATTTACATGTCATACCGCCGTCATATTTCAAGATTATATATGTTTAAAGACGACTAAGATTATCTCAAGGTATCGCCACTTTGAGTGTCATTGTTTATCGTGCATTACACACCGTACTTCATGGAATTGTTTCGTGTGAGAATAAATGTGGGTCAATAATTATGGGATTCAAAACACAGACACAGACGTTGTGTCATCAAGGACCCACTTCAGCTATACGAGCTGAAAATTACTTTGGACCAGCAATATTTGTACTTTTACATGATGTGAAAAGTTTGAAATATGCCATTTATCTTATTGGTGAGTGACGTCTAATGCATGATACGACAAAAGGCATGAAACAACGTGGATTAAAGGTGATGATGGATCCACATACTTCTTTATATACGCATACTATACCTCCAACAATACGCACAAACTAAACCTCCAAGAAGGCGGCAATTGCTTGTTTTCTATTGTCAGTTGCAGTTTAATAATTAACTATGATTGTTGAATAAATCTGTGTATAGAAGACAATCATAGTTAATTATTAAAAGATGTATAGATCATTAATACCTCGTCTTATGTTATTCGAGGTTAGGTTCAGTTTAAGCATTACAATGACAAGTAATGACCTATTCCATGAACTGTTTGAGAACAAAACCCAGAAACAAATGTGTGAGTTGGTTTGCAACTGTTACGAATTGCAAACCCTTCCAATAGCAATGAAAGTGGCTGCATTGTAGAGCATTAACAAAAATCAGTGGTTATCATTACCAGCCGTTTGTAAAAAAGGAAATGTTGTGTGAACTAGTAATACTATCATACACCATATTGATTCCTTGTGTACGTAAGTTGACTGTGTCAATTCTCTTTCAATATTATCGTTAGTGAATCCCACTGTCACCTTGCGTTATCATTGCTAGCTGTTGGATAATTGAAGCTAGCGAACAAATCATTGTGGGCCAACTTCATAAGGCATTGAACGTGACAGAAGATGCATAATTCGTGGGATATGAATCAACCGATATGTCAGAATTGGGAGGGAGCTTACTTCGTTACGTCTCCGTTGGGATAGCTCATGGCTAAACATCTGAAAATCTGTGAGGCACGAGAAAATTCAAAACCAAGTTATGAACACGTTAGAGGCCAATGACGTAAACCGTTGTTTCCTTCCCTTACGGTCTGGGGAAACATTTTTCAGTCTTTTTATTTTTAATGGCCGATAACAGTTTGGAGGTCAGACGAACGAATCCTTTCATTCCTTTGGCTACGCTAACCTCGATGTTTTAACGCTTAAGAACAGTGTTTCTACTCCCTACGTCGATATCGATGAAATGAAGTCATTCATAAAAACAAAAAGAATGCACATTAGCTTAAAGAATCTGGCAAATTTTCTTCAAGGCCATTCCTTCTTAATTCTATGTTTCCTTTGACATTACTCTTGACAGTCCACATAACGTTTGTGAGTACAAGCGCAAATCTCTCCTAAGAACAGGTTTAACATCATCTTTAGAAATGCTTAAACAGCTGTAAAAGAAAATATTCAGGGAGGGAGGAGGCCTCGGGGGTTTGTCTGTCTAGTTAATGTAGATACAAGCCTGAGAGCTCTCTGGAGGAAGTTTGGAGTCGCATTTCGTATTCAGAAGGAAGTCATTGTTATGTGTATTGATTTAAACGTCCTTGGTTGACATATCGTGGTCTCGAGGCTTTAATAACTGCGAATATCTTTCCCTTTACCCAGCCAATTGACAAGTGCAGTATTTATGTTAAAGTTTTCCGAGACAATCCCAAGGAAGACAATAATGATCGATGCTAGTTAACTGGAATTGAAAATCAATAATTTTGTTTAACGTTCATCCTTGTGTTAGCACGATAACTTGGACAGTTTGGTGAAATACTGCCCTTGAATAGAACCTAATAGGAATATTGTATTCTAAAAGATTGGGAAATAAAGTTGGCAATGAACAGGAGTTTTGTTCAAAATGAGCAATATCAACTTCAGTATAGATATATACTCCTTAAACGGACTTAAAGGTCTGCTGTATAGACCCCAACTATAGCACGCTGTCATGGAAAGGTTTCTTGAGATTACGTTATCGACCTGCCTTGGTCGTAAAATGACCTCTTTTTACCAAATTGTCTGCAACGCCTGGCACATAGTTTTCTTGTATGAGGGTCTTTGTGTGAACGCTGTATGATTAACTACACTGTAGACATGAACATTTTTCCACACAGTGTTTACACAAAGAGCCTAGTGGTGTTAAGGAGCTAGCTATACAGGCTAATTGTAGGGCCTGGGGTCGATTTACGACCGTGGCAGGTCGAAAACGTAATCAAAAAACTTTCCTAGCTATAGCGTGTTATAATTGGAGCCAATAAAGCAGATCTTTAAGCTCACCTTTAATAGTCCGGGTGTAAATAAGACGCCACTAACATGCTGCATTAGTAACTGTTATTACAGTCAGAGGTGTCTCGGAAATATAGGATCTACCCTTGACAGAAAATTTCTAAATATAGAAACAACACAAAGAATTACGATTACGAAATATATAACTTTGATAGACTTTATAAAATCAATGTTCACTACAGTCGATTCAAAATAACTGAACTCGTCCATGCAATGGCATAACATCTAAACTAATTAAACTATTCGTGAGTTCACGCTATCAGTTTAACACCGTTTATAATTATGCAGATATTGCAATATACCTTTTATATTTTTACCTATTATCTTATACGGGTATCTTGTTAGGTATTGTTATAATGGTTTCATGTTAGTTTTAGTACATAAGTACTAATAACTCATTTTCATTCTCATATCAATTCAGTGATGTTTTATTTTACATCAATTAAGACAGTACATGTTTGCATCCGGTAGCATTGCGGTTGGTATAGACATATATACATGTATGTAAGAGTAGAAAAAATTAATACAGCCATGTGTTGCATTTAATATGCAATTAATATTGCCAATATGGTAACGTTTTCAGCGTTATATTCTTCCTGGCTGGGAGAGCATGATATCTTTTTGAGAGATACATTGCACTAGCAGTATAGTAATATAGTGAGATTCAGTATAGTCTACTGATACTCTGTTTTCTCTCGTAACTATTTCGCCATGTCTTCCTAAACACCCCTTTAACAGTATAAAAATACAAAGAATCTTGCAGGCGCCTGAGAGTAGAACTCTCAATATTTATACCGTATGGGATTTACCACGTCATCTAAAATTCCTCGTAAATTTACCCGGTAAATAACACACATTAACAAGTGTTGAGCTCGTTTTGCGGTGTCAGATATCCCAGGCGAATACAATATATGCATATGGTGAGAAGCCTGCGGAAATTGTACGTGTAAATTTTCATGAATTACATCTAGCGTTTGAAAGTTTGCATAATCATAATGCATGGTAAGTGAGTGCAACTGCATATATGTGAACCCGTGTAGTCAATATAGGATAGAGATATGTACTATGAATCTAGGTTATATATGTTGTTTGTATTGTTTTTTGCGTTGTGCTTGTTGTTTTGATTTTGTCAATAATTTTCTAGCGTTTAAAGTATCTATAGATCAACATTTGAGAGCAAGTTGTGCTTCTGTATTATTAATATAATCTGTTTTTATTTTAAGATATAACAATCAGCGAAACTTTATTTAAATAGGTCGGAAGCAAATAAACGTAATCGTACTACTAACAAATTCGAGTCTGGTTTATTGATGAGAGGAAATAAAAGAAACTGTTCTTCAAAAGCCCTACTTAGAAACGGAATTTGTAAAACCCTTATCGTCTTAAATGAAAATCTGCGTCCTGTATACATGCGACATATGGTGAGGAGAAACGTTGTTAGGTTTCACCCTTTTGTTGACGCTTCTAAGTTTGGTGAACATTGATATTCTTTAGAAGGTTTGGCTATTATACTTATAAAGTTTGGTACTTTGAGATACAGAACAGGCTGCAGATACTAATCAAGTCGAATCTGGTATCAAACATTGCAAATTTCGAGATACTTGATGTGTCTATTCAAAATGACACAGTACGAATGTTGACACTTTTTTTGAGTGTTCAGTTTTGGTCAATCTTGAAAGCTCTCAACTTGAACAAGATAATGTAGGTGAAGGCAAATGTTCAGCTCAAGATCAAAGCATTATGAGTGTCCATAAACATTGTGGGTCATTTTCAGTGGTACCAACTGAAAGGAAGACAAGAGTATGTAAATAACAAACTGACCAAATTAAGCAACTGTTACCCACATCTCGGATTTTCCATGTAGGCAGTTAAATATTAGAACGTGACTCGTTTGATTTATGTATTGTTAGAGGAGTACTACATTATATCAACTTCTTTCGTTCGCATTTTGTCTCTTTGTTTCTGAAAAAGTTGAGTCAAAGATAACGGTTAGGTAAGAACATTTTGACATAGAAACCAATAAGCATCCATCAAAACATGTATTATGATTTGAAATAGAGAGGAACTGCTGACGACAAGCAATAACACGCTTAGATTAACCTTGACAGGAAGAATAAACAATCATCATTGATACAATGGTAAAAGGCAAGTTTTAAAAACTTAATTAATTTTATCTGACGTTTGATAATCAAAGTATATGTGGATACGAATCAACAAAGATGACAACATCATTCATTGATCAGTAAAGACATCATGAAGGAAACTTGGCTGTATCAAAGTTTGTTTTCTGTCATAGACAGAGGTCTTGCACTTCGCAAACTTCAAGAAGACAAGAACATTCGACAAAAAATGATGTGTTTTTGATGGTTTCTTATTCATCTGTCATGTATATGGTAATTTCTCCCATATCTAGTTCTCTAAGGTATTCTTACTTGAAAGTATAGCTCCATTAACTTTTTATTGTACTCCTTCGAATTCAAAGTTGCTCTCTCTCCACCTATCTCTCTCTCTCTCTTTGATAATTTGAATCAAATAAATTTTAAGAATAATTTGCATGACTACTTTATTGCTGCCATTATAGACAATTGTACCTCGATGTCCTAGATGGCCTTAAGGCTCCCTTATTGCCAAAGTAAAACCTTCTACGCCCGGTGCACAAATGCAAGTTGAACAGTAATTTCATTCACTTTCATTTGACTTCGAATGAATCAATACTTGTGACGGAAACAGGTATATAAATAGCAATTGTTTACCAAAACCACCATCAGCCTAGCTCAGAGTCAATAAAACTTTAGGCGGGACTTGTCCCTTTATTCATCCATTGCAGCATTGCAGCAAAGTACGGAACCATTAGACCCTACAGAAGCGACGCCTAGCTGCATCCTTATGACCTACTCTTTTTTTTTCTCTAGCAATCTTTTTGGCAGGGTGAGTCCTGCATTTCTATGAGAGGCTGCCCCTGGGAATGCACGAGAGTGTCGAAAAGCAATCATGGTTTCTCCAGTGTGACCCTCGAATTTGAAGAGGCTTTTCGTGTCACAGAAAGAGTATGCCCGTTCACACGCAGACACAAAAAGCATGCATGGACGTTTTACTTGATTTTCATTTAAACACTACTAAGACACAAGCTGCCATCGCTGCTTCTTACATTCCACGGTAGTTAATGTTTGAAGTAAATGATACACAGACAAAGAATATTTCCAACAAATCAATGCAAGTCACGTAGATCCGTTACCCTCGTCGACTTGAAACTGTCCTCTCTTGTTTTTGTAGGGATTTTTATATAAAGTTACAAAAGACTAAAGAGGAAAGGAAACGGAAATGTGCCTTTCAACATTGCCATGAGACAAGTACTGCATTGATCCTGCTGGACTTAAACGGACAGTGAACTAAGTCTCTATCTCTCTATCTCTCTCTATCTCGTATAGTATTAACGAAGGGGAATTGTTTTGACTGGCTTAAGTGAACCTGAATATCCATTGCACTTGTTTTTAGAGCCATGTAATGATTTTATCTTAGTATCTCAATGTCAAATAGAGAAGGCAATTCTACTGCGCTGCACTTTCGAACATTTTCTGTTACGTTAAATCAGTGGCATTCTTTTCATTTATATCTTCTTTTTTATATAAGTTAAATGTAGTTATACAGTATGGTATGATGATATGCTACATTATACCGTATTGTTTAGGCTGTTGCATACGTGTTAGCTTTCATGCATTGAAAGTAACACACTATATATAGACTATATATACGTGTATACCTCTGTCATATAAAACGTTGTGACAGCCAGTTGTTCCATGTTGGTGAATCCAAAATGGCGATATTAGTGCTTGTGTTGAGGTTGAGGTTGATGTTAATTTTTACATCATCATTTCCAGTTAGATCAATTCCTCAGGGAAAGGGGCTATATAGTTTGGCTCGTTAGTCTCATATTTGGCAGTCTCTGGTTTCAATGATATATGAGCTTTCGATAAGCAAATAAAGTACTTTTGTTTCGTCCCGGTGTCCCAAAGTGAACCTCTCATTTACATTTTTCGTCTTTTCAGTGAAATATTTGACACGATTGTCAAAGTGTGTGGCCCCTTATTTTGACCCTTTTTGAACTTATAGCAGAGGTCATGTATCTTCTGAACCTTTATCAATTAATCAGTAGATGTCTTAGGTTACTAATTTGCGACAGTCAAACTCAATCATTTAATCTACAGCAAGGCCAAACTCTCTTTTTCGTTCTTCTAAGGACCCCTGCCATTGAATTATGCATAGAATAGTATTCAACTTTTTCATTTTCGTGCTTTAAGATCTAAGTGGAAGAAGACATTCTGCTCTCTAACTGTCTCGAAGACCTTCCAGCCTCTGTCAAAAAACGACAGCTCAGAGAGATAAATACTTAACCCACTTATTGATCTATTGCCATGTCTTTTAGGCTTTCTCGGTTTCATTAGATATGGACATTCTTCTTTATTTGTCACAAGCCCTATACGCAGACGAACTATTTACAGTTAACATATTGGTATTGTAAAACGTTTTAAGTGGTTACATAAAGCAAGTGTTTCTTAGCGTTCCATCAAATATTTTGCAGCAATTATTTTATGATGTATTGATCGTGCGGTCGTGATAATCAGAGCATTTAGTGTTTGAATTATGCAGGAGAAATGTTAATTTGCTCCATTACATATACAATCGCACACATCACGCGTATGTGTGTCTCCCAATCTCTATCTCATCTTAATGGTTTAACTTGTGAGAAAATAGATACAAAATTGTCAAATGTTTTTTCCTCGTCCAACCTGTGCATAATAAAAGACTATGTAACATCTGGAGCACAGTCGCTTCTGTTACTTATTTTCGAGACTGTTATATGAATTTTTAGTCTATGCTGATCGTAATATTTACCCTACAACCCTGCATGAAGGCTACTTTAAGTTCAACTAAACATAAAATATGTTCATATTGCTGCCGGGCCTTAACAATTATCAACACTTTATCTGAAAACTACAGGTATTGTTGCAGGGCAATATATCTATGGAGGAGATTTTAATGCAACTAAGAAAACGGATAACTTTCATTTGGAACCAAATCACTAACCAATCATTAGACGTGAATAGTTGGCATTAAGGACTGTTACCGGATGACGGAATGTCCGTGAAAACTGCTATATTATTACACTGTGAGTTTTTATGATATGTTCCAAATGATTTTGCAAAGAAACAAAGAAGAGCATGCTACATTTTTGACATATTCTTCACGAAATCGAGTTGAGCAGTTTAAAAAAGTCATTGAGTTTGAAACCAAGCTTTCTTTATGAACATTTGTTATAACAATGCATATGTTACGAAAAGCATATCTGGCAGAATGGAGGGCACATTGGTTAAAATTCCTCTACCCAAAATGCTGTTGTTTCAGCTTTCAACAGAATGCGAGTTTATGCTTCTGAAGGGAACAGCTGGTCGTCTGTATTGCTTAAGCAAGGCACCAAGAAATTGTTATGCCAAACCTACAACCGCAAAAGCTCATTAGGAGAAGCAATTTGCCACTCGAGATCATTTATCAAATCTGTAACTGCACTTTCAGAATTGTTATCTCCCCCCCCCCCCCCCCCCCCCCTTACAAACACAACTACCCTCTATTTCCTTTTTTTTTTTTATAAAAATTATACACAAAACTATACCCAAAAAAAAAAAAGAAAAATATCAAAAAAAACCAGCCA
>JAAAKB020000009.1:960261-970956 GCA_010014835.2 Apostichopus leukothele | reverse complement strand
AGCTTCATTTCTCTTTCTCCATCTCTTGCTCGTTTTAAAATGAGGTTAAATGATTTTGGTCATTAAATATTTATTTTGTGAGAAGTGACAATCAATGTCTCCTGGAGAAGTTTTCATTTTTGGGGGCGGGGGGAATATCAAGTTATTTCACTCCTCTCTTACCTGTCTTCAGTCTACTTATGTACTTCCCTCACACCTAATTGACTATCCGGTAACATCCCACTCAATCCCCATATGAGACTCTGCCCACTCAATCCCCATCTGAGACTCTGCCCACTCAATCCCCATCTGAGACTTGCCCCGCTCAATCCCCATCTGAAACTCGCCCCACTCAATCCCCATCTGAGACTCGCCCCGCTCAATCCCCATCTGAGACTCGCCCCACTCATTCCCCATCTGAGACTCCGCCAAATCAATTCTCCTTCTGAATTAACAATGTTTTAATGTTTATAGGAGTATCAGTGAGTTTGATATAAACACTCGTCCATCCAATATGGAATGATGCGGTAACGACAGTGACAACCTAAAGTCACTTTGTTTCAAATTTGTTTTTTTCGAAGGTCAGATTACTTTTAAGCTGTCCTGAAGTGTCACAAATCAATTAGCTGTACTGACATGACAGGGTGTATTTGACACGCTTCAAGGTGTCTTGTTTGTGATATATCACAGTATATCTTTAGCCCAGAGGACATTAATATTCAACTTTGTAAAAATCAAGTCATCCAAACAAGATAATTTAGAGAAAGTTTGTGATGACAATATCCATAAATTAAAGTTAAAATATGGACTATTGAATATATTTCAAAAGTCGTTCAGAGTCAGATATATGCTTTAGCCGATGAAAATAACACAGCTATGATATTTACAAACGGGGAAAAATTAGTGTAGAAATATAACTGATGTATGCACCAAAACATGTTGTAACTGTCATGATATTCAGGCTCCTTATAAATACTTTTAAGATTAAATATGTAAAAGGATTTGTCTCACTGTTTGTCGTCGTCAGGCACGAGAAACCAACAGATCCCGACGATCCTTTAGCGGATCAGAATATCAAGGACAGATTTTACGGGACCAGCGACCCTGTGGCGGACAAACTGATGAGAAGAGCTGAAGCGATGCCCAAACTAGAGGCACCGGAAGATAAGACTATCACCACTCTCTATGTGGGTGGACTCGGAGACAAGGTCAAGGAAATGGACTTGAAGTAAGTGCAAGTCTGGATCTGCATGTTAGAATCAGGGCTGAAAGTGTAATTATATATCGGTAGACTAACAGAGTAAAAACACAGCTTTTGGCGCGAGAAATTTAATTCTTACTATCTGAGGTAAGGTATACTGCTCTTAATAATTAAGTGCCTCTCTTACCACCTGTTGGTTCATAAATTGCAGCAGAAAGCGAGTTGATCTCCATGGTTACCGTTGCTATACAAATTTCACCCGTTGGTTGGTTTATTGTTTATTTTGTATATTGTATATTGTATATATATTATTTATATATTGTATATATATATTTGTATATATTATATATTATATATTGTATATTCTTGTTATACTTCACTGCTCATGTACTATCATCTGTATATATTTTCTCTTCTTTTCAACAGGAATCATTTCTACCAGTTTGGTGAGATTCGGTCTATAAGTGTCATCCCTAAGCAGCAGTGTGCGTTCGTCACCTTCGCGATGCGGGATGCTGCAGAAATGGCATCGGAGCAGTCATTCCAGAAGCTGATCATCAGAGGTCGAAGGTTAAATGTCAAATGGGGGAAATCGTTTGCCCAGCAGGATGATAAGAAGAAGATCACGGAAGAGGGCCAATCGTTCAACCCTGTACCAGGCTTACCTGCAGGTAAAATAATGCCCTGAATGGACATTTTGAAAATTGTTATTAATTGAAGAGGTAAAAGGTTGTTACATGGTACACCTTGGTACGATTCCAAAAATTGGAGCAGACTTGTCCTTTGGTTTTGAATAATTTTGAAATTTTTTTAGTTTAAAGCTTCAGGGGTATGTCAAACAATGTTGAAAGAAGTGCTTAGGCATGCGATTAACTATAAGATGTACCGATGACAAACTTTAAGAATCCTATAGAATTTTCAAGTTTTCACTGAAAATTAAAGGGGCAGTAACTTTATAGGAAGCTGGTGACTAAACATAAAAAGTTGCCTTAACACATACAAGTAAAATGTTGTAATGTCTGAATAGTGGGGGATGCTTTGTCAACATAGTTCAAGCCAGAAATACTGTGAGAATCATCTGTGAGAATCTAAACTGCCTTTGAATGAATAAAAACACAAATATTTGACCCTCATTCACTTGTTTATTCTTTCCTTTCTTTGCAGCGTTGCCTCCTCCCCCCTCAATGGGAAACAGTTCTCAAGACTCCAATAACTTCTTCAATCTGGACCAACAGCCTCATCTGCCACAACTTCCTCCACGGCCACCCATGGGTCCACCTCCTCTGATGCATAACTTTCCCCCTAATCTACCTCCTCCACCTCCAGGTATGCATGGTATGCCTCCACCCATGGGTGGCAGGCCTCCACCTCCCATGAGACCCCCACCTCCTGGACACCGGTTCCCCCCGCCACCTCCTCTTATGGGGTACAGAGGTCGTGGTCCACCCATGAGGGGTCCTTCCAGGCCACCTCCTCCACCATTTGCAAGAGGCCCTCCAGCAAGAATGGTTCGACCCCCTCCTGGACCTCCTCCTAAGCAAGCAGTGCATTACCCTTCTCAAGACCCTCAGAGGATGGGAACTCAAAAGAAAGATGAATGAATGGACGCCTTACATGAGAGAACAAGAGATTCCCCCAAAGACATTAAAGTATGACAGTGTAAGGTGTCTGCAAGGCAGCATGCTTTTGGAGTAACCTTTTCAGATTTTTGCAGATATGTTTACAGAGGGTATTGAGGCAGGAATGTAACTAATGCATCCTGCCTTGAAGTAACTACACCAATGTTATGCTGTAACTATTTAAACGCTTACAGGTATAATAATAGAAATACATCATATCTACCCGGCTTATGTAACACTATTGACAACCATTGCGTATCTGCATAGCCTGACAAGGTTGTAACTTAATGAAGGATTGGAGTCTACGTCAGTTAGCGTTATTTGCTCGGAATAATTTAGTTTGCTTGAATTTTGGCAATTGGAAACCACTATTTTGTCAGAAATGTAGCCAGCCAAAATGTCTGCCACCGAGCGATAAATTACGAAATGTGACGAAGCACTTTTGATCGAGATTCGAGATAACAACTTTTGTGATGTTTATGTTCAGATAAGTTATGACATGAAGATTGTGAATGTTAACATCACTGATTTGATATTCCATTAACTGAATTGACATAGATAATGATGTCAAAGAGGCTCTAGTTGAAGGGTGTCAACAGCAGTAGATCAGAAGATACTGCTTACTTATTCACAGAAACTGCAAGTTGCTGTGTTGTTGTTTCTGAGAGGTAGAAGTATCTAGTCTCAGTTTTTACTACAGTTTCAAAAGCAAACTTAACTTCTAAGAATTGAAAAATAAAATAGAAACAGACCTTTACAGTCGAAATCTTTGCTTTTGCTACTCGTGTAAAATGCTTGTTGTGCATTGTATATTGTCATGGTAACACAGGAGAGATTGATAACACAGCAGCAGAAGCAGCCACCATGTTTGTGATGTTCGGCTCACTGGCTTGCTGAGTTAAAATTATGTTCAAATTGCTTCTGTTTTCTCAGGTTTGTAGCACAGTTATAGATTTCAATAGGTCAACTGAACTTACTTGGAGGTGGTGTTTTTTTTCCCCTAATTTTAAAATTCATTTACAATGATACTCTCACAGATGAATCAATAAAAGTTACCTGAAATTATATCTGTATGATCATGATGTTGGTCAAGATGTTGGTCATGATGTTGGTCAAGATACTTACCTTCGATCAGTCTGTACTTTACGTTGGATAACTTTTGGTCCTTTTTCAGTATATTTTGTTTCATGAATAAGTCCAATATGCTAGGAGTTAAGTTACATGCAGTACATGTCTGGTAATAACTAGCCAGTTAAACATGTGATTTACATTTATTAAATATGAATAACATGTTATGATGTTAACATTAGTATAATTAACAAAGCCTAGTTACATTGATTAATGACAGGTGATAACCCATGCTAACTCTTTGGTTGTTATCCTCATGGGACCCACTAGTCTTGCATTAGGTGTGGGATTAATGACAATAGATTTGTTTGTCGTGTGATAGATATCATTGACATCAGTGGGATCCATCAGATCATACAGCATACCTTCACAACAGTATAACACAACACTATTAACTTGACACAACTAAAGACTCATGGAATAAAGTAATGTGTGTAAAATTCATTCAATTATGGCTGCTGTTGGAAAGTTCAAAAATGGCAAAAATATAGAGAAGTGCTGATGACATCATCAATTTTACTTAAAGGAGCATTCCTGACTTCCTTTATGGTGTGGAATTTAAAGCAGAGAAACCTTAAAAATTGATATGCAAATATACCTCATTTTAGCATGGATCGTCCACGTTTTGAGCCTTCAACACAAATGTGTAAGTCATCATTTTAGGGATTGATGACCCAGTGTGAATATTCATGAACTTATAGAGGGACTCTTTAACCTTCCTGACGTTCTGCCTTGATTGGTCAAAATTTCTCAAGCACGAATCTTGTCTGGAAAAGTTTACCGTTTATTATTGCTACTATAGTTGCAGACATTGGTGGATGTTTTAGGAATGGTATAACATTAAACCGGACTGATAAATTGTAATAAGGTTATTTTCATTTACTCATATGTTCTTGTCTTTTTAATTGAGGGGTGGGATGTCGGGGGTGGGGATAGTTTATTAAAGGGTACAATGTGTTTTTATGATATACTGGCATAGCCACAGACTGCATATCAAGTCAGGTTGCTTGTCATGAGTTTTTTTTTTTTGGTACATACAACATCTTTGATTTATTAAGATGTTTGTATCAGCATCACGAAGTTACCATGTGCCATCATACTATCAGTCAACACCTTTTTTCCCTTCTTCATCCTGTTAATGTTGTGGTCTTTTCTGCCGTCGGGCACCATTTTGTCTGTATCTCACAGTCATCCCAGATCAGATTATGTCACTGCAAGATGAGAAATCACCTTTTTGTACCTATTAACAGTAACATGTGAAACACTTCCTCCATTACCATTTTAGACTTTTCATTTTAGAGTTGTTTGAAATATTAGCTATCGTTTAATATCTTATGGTGGTACTTACGGTTACGGTGTTATGATGTTACGTACCTTCACATTTATGTTTCCTTCCTCAAGAACCCACTCTTATGTGACAATTATTTCATTAAATAAAACTTCTAACATTAAAGAAATGCTTCTTCTTTTTTCTTTTTTTTTACTGTTTTTAGTTGGTGAGTTGGTGAGGAATCTATTGGAAGAACTGTGAATTAGAATGAAACCTTGCCATGAAGTTCAGGGCTTAATCCATCCTGAAGTAGGGACAGGACAACGTTTACAATCCGATTCGAATTCTAAGAGCCAAATATATCCATTATATTTATGTATATATAGATATATATATTATATATATATATAGATATATATATATATATATATATACATATATATATATATATATGTATATATATATATACGTATATATATACATATATATATATGTACGTATATATATATATACATATATAAATATATCCAATATATATTTTCCTCACAAATCCAAATGAGACATCTTCAAAAATAACAAACAAGCCGAAGTTCTCTTGTTCAACTTTTATATATTTTCTGTTTTTTTTCTCTTCTTGTTTTTTTTCAATATAATTCAACAATGGGTGTAACCATGATAAAAATACACTTTGAATACCAGTACAAAAAATAACCTGGACCCAGGTGTTTCACAGAGTTGTTGCAAGGCCGTTGAATGTGACAATCCCAGCCCACATTTATCAATGTAATAATACCAGCTTCATATAAGCGAATCGATATCAAAAATCACCCCATTTTTAAGTTAATTTCTAAATGAATCCCAACCACAGCAAAATCATGCAACAAGAATTAAGCTAACTCCAACATTTTTTTAATTTTTTCTAGTTTAGTCGGTAAATTGGTAACATTTGAACTCCCACTTAAAAAAAAACATAGCAATACAGTTCCTTGAGAGGGTCTTACTTTTAAAAGGAGACGAGAGAGTTAAGTTTCTGCAAATGATGAAAATCGATCTTCGGTTTTATGGAATCTTGTGATTATAGCTGTTCGTGACTTTCTCAAAAACCAAGGAAAGACTATAGTAGTTTTTGAGTAGACAAACACTAAAACATAATTGAATGAGGACATTCTGAACCACATTTCAAAACACAGCTCTGCAAAAATAAATCCATACTTTGTTTTAAAAAACAAGAAAGAAAGTAATCAAGATTTCCATATTGGTAACGTACAATCCACATGTGAAAGAGAACACTGCTGATTGGGTTTGGGAAGATCCAATATATGATATGAACAATCACATTTCAACAAAACCAAACTTTGTTCCTGGTTTCTGCTTCCTTTACGGCATTAGTTGGATTCCCCTTTGTATGTTAGCCTATATATATATAGCCTATATATAGCCTATATATATATATAGCCTATATATATAACCTATATATATATATAGCCTATATATATATAGTCTATATATATATATAGCCTATATATATATATATATATAATTGAAATCGTAATGAGTTGGAAAATCAAGAACAGTGAAAAAACTTCCAGCCTCCACCGAGGTTCGAACCCGGGCCTCCCGCTTTATATGCGGACACCCTAACCACTAGGCTATGGACCCTGATTGTATGTCCAGAGGTTCGAAACCGGTAAGGAAGGTTGTAATTCCACTGTAGATATATAGATACATATACTGCAGTCTGCTGCTATATTACCATAGAAACTGAAAGCTCAGTCTGCTGTAATTACCTGTCAATGATACAGACAAAGTCAGAGATCTACTTCACCATCTGTTGTTTGTTTAACAGTCATCAAGCAAATCCAAAAGAGGTCATAATTACTCATAGATATACATATGAATTTTCTTCTTTCTTTTTCCTCTCCTTATATAATAACACTGTATGTGTCCAACATAAACGCTTGTATCAGCACATTTTGAAGTTAATCACAGAAACATTTACAAAAAAAACGAGAACAGAGTCATCTGAAGGCGAAATACGCTCTTACAACATAGGCAAAAAGATATCAATCCATCTTACAGCTACTGATTTTTTTTATTTACTGCAAAGTTTTTGTTAAAAACATTGCAGCTGTGACAAGTGGCATTTGTTTCAATACAGCAATTAAGTAAGTTCTATGACCTTAGATCAGTCTGTGATTCATGTTTACGGACACACACCTACTGTAAGTTGCACCCTTCGGCAGTAGAAGTCACTTCCTCGGTAATTCTTAAGCAGACGGATTTACTTAATGCCCTGCAGGAAATAGAACAGCATAAGTACAATAGACTAACACTTTGCATCCTCTGATATATATATCACCCACAGTGCCCGATCTGCGGTATATTAGCTCATTTACTAAGCCAACATTCTTGGAAGCATCCTACTTTTGCTCAGCAATTTCTCTTAAAATCTTTTAAAAAAGTGCTGCAATTTGTTTGCAATGGTTGAATGAAATGCAGGTTAACCAACAAGTAAAAACCGATTCACTTGATTCGATCCTCCGGACATATTTTCACATTACGAATGAAACCACATCTAACAGCCAAATTTGAAAACTTTTACCTTTAACTACATAGTCTACATTATTTGAAATGAAACTTGTGAGATAGTCAAGTTTACTACTATAGTAAATGTTTGCCAAGATGGATATTGCTTCCAGCTTACCATGAATTTTGGCAAGACATTAATTAAGAATGTCACTGTGAATAGGAATCTGATGTGACAACACCACACCCAACATCCCTTTTACCCTCTCTAAACAACTCCCTGCTCTAACCCTCATTCCCAGCACTGCACTGGTACTGTACCATTGCTTGGTGCTTCATACATCTTGTGATCACACCCAATGACATCATCATCCCCATTAAATATTCATACTGATACCACTTTTGACATTATCAGGGAATGTGACACCAGGTCCTTGGATAAATTTTATCTCCCTCATCAATCTTCCATTTTCATTAGCCATAATATAACTCACTTGCAGAGAGAGGTTTGACTAAAACAATGTGCATTCATCATGGCCAGGCAGTGCAATAACTTTGCCTTGCACTGGAACCCTGGATCAACTGACATTTTGCCCTGTGATTCATACAGATCCACATTAGATCCAGTCATGTGTGTAAACCGCATTCCTGTCTATCCTTCATGCAACCCACAAATAACTCTTATCTCAGGCTACACATAATTTCACAGGAGGATGATTGCTGTCAGTGGGAGGTGTGCAAACCACTGTAAAGAGCTTTCACTATTAGAGAATATTTTCATGGTTAAATATGTGTGCATGATAACATACACATCTTTGGCTCTCCTCTGATGAAGAAGCAATCAGAGAATTTGAAAATTAAATGAGATGTAAGTCTGAATTCAGTGCATTATGGATTATATCGCACATGTGTTGATGAAGATGAAAGTAGCTAGGATAATAATAAAGGCAAAATTTAAAGCAGTTTATTTTTGGTTAAAAAATGTAAAGTTCAATTGTTCACATTCAAAAGCAGCACTGACACTTTTTCTAATACAGGATGCCTTTGACACAAACCACATACAAGGACTAATTTATTGTTTACATTTTGTGTTATTGTACCATTTTTCAAGTTATTGAACTCATAAAATATTGAAAATAGTATTGATTCAGTGTGTAAAACTGCTATTTTTTTATATTAATTTGTGTGGCAACTTGCCCATATTTATGTCATTTGTAATGTAATACCCGACCGCATAAATTATTCCCTGAAATATTATTAATTTTTCTGGTAAACATTGGCAACTCCTTTATATACATCATGAGAATGCGATTGAATTTGACATGTGCCATCAAACATCATATTATATAGTACATTTACACTGAATCTGCTGGTCACATAATGCACTGCTTGAAATGAAAATTAACTGAAGTATCATTTTTAGTTTCTACTCTAACACTCCAGTTTGTCTTTACTTATGTTGAACTTTAAGCTTTGAATTTTTAATATTTAAATTGATGAACAGTTGTAAATATTAATGTATCTTTATGTTACTGTATGTGAATATGAGTGTCTAAATTGCAGGACAAAACTAGAGCATGCATGCCGTTTTTATGACCACAACAAAGATTGATGAAAATAACAGAGCTCTCTCCCTCTTTCTCTCTCTCTCGCGCTGCCTCAGTTGAAACTCGTTGTGATGTGAAGCAACGAAACACGGCACGCAAATAATAATGAAATTAATACCCCGAACCTCTCTCCGAGGTAAATGTTACTGACATATGTACAAATCCTATATGCTAGTGCAGTGTACTGCGAGCCAACCAAGTTAAATTAAACTGTTCCACATCAACCAGAAATCTTTTAATCCAACACTACAGGAATTCAACCCAAGTATTTTAAGCAATCAATACTGGGCGATATAAGCATTGCCATGGTTTGTTCGGACCTCAGATCAATAAAAAATTTCAGTCTCGGTAAGCAGCTACGTGAGCCGTTCTCACACATGACGGGATCTTCTCTCGTAACGAAACCTGAGGCGGGCAGACATGACAGGTTGCCAGAGAGAAGAGCTTCCAATTCTTCACTTGATCTGATTATGCTGCAAACACATCCCTTCCCATTTCATTTGATTACACATTCCATATCTAACTTTATTTGCCCTAGTTTTTTCCCGAACATCTCGGTGAATTTGAAATTTTTCACTGGCATTTAGACTTACTGGCTACGTTGTTACATACATGGCAGTCACAGACTATTGAAAATGATGTTTGGGTGATAATTTTACTGTTCAACATTTTTGCACTGCAGTTCTGAGATTTAGAATTTTAATATATGCATCCTAAAATGCTGAAAATATTAAGGTTTTATTGTACAAAGGGTGCCATAGCGTTTAATAGACTGACCTTTGCAATTGAGGATCATCTTGAATCTATTTTGCTATGCAATACCAACTATTGTCACAGGTACAGTAACTCATACCCAGACAATTCATGATGGGACAGTTTCCTTATAAAAGTATACTTCCATTCAGCCTCAAATAATTATGCTTTTAAAGAAATTGGCAAAAAAATGGCAAAATTTTAGGAATAAATAATGATTTCATGTCAGTGCTACATCATAAAATGCAATCCACAGGTGTTTTTCACGCCTTGCTTGATATGAGATATGGCACCTCAATTAGTCAATTTGCATGATGCTATCACATAGATTCAGACCACTCTTTTATTTTCTCCTGGTCATCAAAGTGTGGCTTCAATAAGCTGACATAAACTAACAACACAATAGGGTCTGTCCTTCCTGTTTGTCTGGTCTTGGGGTAGCGTTCAGGTTCAGCTGGCGAGGATCACTAAAATTAAGCTTTTTCCCACTGGTGCTTCTTTTGTTGGCTGTTTTGTGTGGTCAGGGGTTCATCAACAAGCTTTGCTTGCTTGCTTGCTGGCTTGCTTGTTTTCTCAACAGAGTTACTCCAGCTTCCTCTTCGTGATATACTT
>JAAAKB020000009.1:947041-957256 GCA_010014835.2 Apostichopus leukothele | reverse complement strand
GAAACTGCAACAAACAAAACCCCCATCCAGCCAACGCCGGCCTCAGGATCTTTACACCCCCTTCCCCCCCCCCCCCCCCTCAGCATCCTACTTTTGAAACAGTGGCTTTAGTTATAATCAGCAATCACTGTTAATGTCCCTAAACTCTACTGAGAGAATATAAACTTCAACTACTACCAAGGTTGGCAAATATAGAAATTTAAAAATTTGAGTAAATATTAATTAATATCCCCCAATTTGTTTTATCTTTTTCTATTTTTTTTTTATGATTTCAAATTAACTGTAGTTGTAGTAAGTTGCTGGTAGTTTTAAGTTGTGCTCTGTGGAGGACCACATACTGTACTATATCACCTGGCATTGAGTATATATGTAAGCTTAGTGATAACTGTTTTCACAATCGTTAATGTATCCATTCCCAGGGGTGGCTTGATTGTCTACAGATTTTGTCATATGCAGCAGCAGTCACAGTTATCACTTAGCGTACATATATACTCAATACCAAGTGATATAATACAGTAAGTGGTCCTCCACAGAGCACAACTTAAAACTACCAGCAACTTAATACAAATACAGTTAATTTGAAATCATAAAAAAAAACTAGAAAAAGTTAAAACCAATTTCAGGATAGCTATTAATCGTACAACCAGGTATGTAATTAAGAAAGTATCAGCCCTCGTAGATACAATGCACAATGGAAATGTATATAGTATCGCATTGCAAAATGCTATGTTCATGGATGAACTGTTATAAAAGTGCAAAGATGTGAAACTGGTTGCTGTACACAGTAGCCATAGTAATTTATGTGACACAGTTTAAAACTTTCAAAATGGATACACCAAAATTTTGAACAATAACTTTTTCCCTGAATTCAATACTCAAATTGTTTTATTGAACTAGTATCAAAACAGAGAAGATTAAAATATCCAACTCTGTAACTTTACAAACCAAGCAAATAAATTTATAACTAATAATTATAATAATAACAGAAATGTTTAACTACTATTTAGCAACTGGTTTAATTATTGTTTGATTTTAACTCACTTTAATTTTTCGTCAAATCTAATTGTAGCAGCGGAGTGGAAGAGGATATGCACTTCATCCTGGAGCCGTGCAGCGTCTTCTTCACTCAGTCCTAGATGAGGCTTGACCAGGTCACTGCATATTGGTATTAACTTCTTATCATAGTTTGGCTGTGTTTTCCTCAGTTTGTCATATAACTGTAAAATAACGAGAAGAAAAGAAATACCGGTGAAAACTGTGGCAAAATCATTTTTTTTAAAAACCTTTATTTTTGGTAGCATAGGCAGGCTGGCAGGGAGAGGATTATCTGGGTTTTGTTTTGATAGAATAAAAGACAGCGGAGAAATGAACGCTAAAAACATTGTCAACATTTGACAGGACTTTCAGGCCATTTTCTGTGAATATCACTGTCTGGGTCCCCTAAAACACTTCACTCTTTTTATGGAATGGTCCAGGAAAAAAATGCTTCTGGGATATATCTGAAGAGTTCCGGTCCCTCAAGTTTCTGAGAAGAATCACTTACCTGCATTATCACCCCATGCACCTGGCATCCTTGGTCCCATGGGCCCTCCAGGAGGCATTGGTCCCACTGGTCCCATCCTTGGGTTCCCATATCCTGCATAATCCATAAAATTATCAAACAGTGCAAGTCCTCTGTAAGCTTCAAGGTATCCTAAACAAGAACAGAGCACAGAGTTGATAGTAGGTTGCCAAACACAAAATAGATTACTGCAAACTTTCCAACATGTTAATTCTCAAATTCAAGTATATTTTGACCAAAAATCAGAAAAGATTGAAAGGGTTAAAGTTCCATGCAGTTCAGCGACCTTCTATAACCTTGGAAACTGTAAAATATGAAAGGTGAGTTTACATCTGTGAGTCAAGAGTGTGGGAAGGTGATAAGGAAACTTCAAAGAGGGCTTAGAGAACTTGCAACTCTGACATCATAGGGATGAATCCACTGGTCAAAACTTATCGCTTTGTGAAAACTTTCTCTTACATATCTCACATTATTTCAGTTGGTTGTATTAATAATAAATGTGAAAATAAAGGACTTAAAGTACAAATGGTAAAGTCAAAGAATTGTAAGAAATATTATTGTAAGATAAAAAATATCGCAGATATGCAAAGCAAAGCCTACTTTGCATATAGAAATCAGGGCTGACACTGTTATTATCATTAACAGTTTATATAGCTAGTTGAAATAAAACAGCAAGAGTAGTAAATCTGATGTTGTTTGTAACCTTTGCACAATTGAATTTATTGCACAAAAATTGTTCCACAAACAAAACGTAAGGAAATGAAACAATATTTGGTTCACATCGGCAAATCTGGAAAACTAACCTCCATAGCCACCCCCCCTCATTCTTGCAACACCGGGGCCACCCCTCATAGGTGGAGGAAATCCGTACCCCTGCGCTGGGGGCATGGGAGGTAGACGATCGAAGGGTGGTGTTCGCAGTACGCGACGCATGCTAGTCGTTGCATTGGTGACTTCCTGTGGACTACACTTGAAGATCTCAATGTATCTGCAAAGGTGATGGATGAACAAAATTAGATGACATTTTGTAACACGTAAAGATGTTCTCAAATTCAACAGGCTGTTACATTTGATAAGATGGCACTTTGTAACACTTGAAGATGTTCGTAAATTGCTAATGTTGCTAAGTTTGATAAGAATACATTTCCTAACACTTAAAGACGTGCATAAGTTGTACATGTTGTAATGTATTATTAGATGACATTTTGTAACACTTAAAGATGTTTGTAAATTGCACATGTTGTTAGGTTTAATAAGAAGACATTTCCTAAAACTTAAAGATGTTCATAAATTTTACATATTGTTAGGTTTGACAGAGTAAACAGACAAAAGCTCTTTTAATAATTTGTTCCTTTGCAATAATGAAATGGTATTTATCAAGTTTTTTCTTCATCACTCAAATAAAATACATTAGGAAATTATGTAATTTTAAATAAATTTTACACAATTGTAAAATAATTTGCCTAGAAGTTTGGTAACCAACCTACAGCCCAGTAATCTACCACATATAGATAACAGAGCCATTCTACCTCAAGACAATGTTAACACCAGCATAATAAAATTGTAATGTTCCACATTTACATGATTGTGTGCTCAAAATTGATTTTAGCATGTTGCTTAATGAAAAACACAAACAAAATTTGAGACTGAGTAGCTACCATACAAAAAAAGAGGTTTGTTTGATTTTGCATCAGAGTTAAATTTTTTTTAAAACATTTGTAAGTTTGGTTTCCCAATTAATTTGATAAAGGCAGTTTTCTGTAGGCATTTTATTGCCTTTCCAAAGTACATGCCAAGTTCCTTATCAGACCTCAAACATTCTTCACAACCAACATCATAAATCTATTTTAGCACAAATTAACTTTGTGACATTTCGTTTCACTTTGTCTATGAAGATCCTGCTAGGATCGACACATCAGCCCTTCTTGCTTAAATACTTTCACCTACACATACTTTTTTGCACTGATAAACAGTATGTGAACAGTTTTCTCTCTCTTTAAAGCACAAATTAATTAAAATAAAAGTTGTATAATCTGTCCTTATTCTCTCCAATATTTCTTCACCTTAAATTATAGTCAACTAATGTGATGCCTACCGCTACTAACTATGACCATTAAATTCTCCAAACCTCCTCTATGTTATCATAATACAAGACAAAGTTTGCTGGAGAGATCACTGCCTTCATAGACATAAGCCATATATACCTTCTAGTGTGTAAAAATACCTTCAATCTGTCCATCATTTTATCTACACAATACCTTCATCAAAGCATACCTCCCATACCTGAGCCTATTCGATACTTAAATGACCTACACCCTGCCCATAAACCACCTACCAGCATATGTGCTAATACTAATCCACTAATCCCTGTAAGACGGTCACCTTCAAGAACCATTACAACTGACAACACTGTTACAACTAAGCCACCAGCCCACCTGTGCCCTATCTTCTCCTTGTGTTTTTTCAAAGACTTTTCAGCCTCTTCCTTTGTGGCGAAGCGGACATATGCTTCCCCCGTAGGCCTCCGGTTTAAATCAGTCATCAGGGTGATGCCGTTAGCCTTGATCTCCATCCCTACGCCAAACCACGGAAAAAGGAACAAGTCAAAGAATGGTGTCAAATTGAAACTGCCGTACATGTAAGAAGTACGAAAATCAGATGAAGAATTCCTCCAAATTGACTTTCTAAACTTGTAACTGAACGGTATTATATATTCAGCCCATTTACATCCTAATCAGACATATCCACCCACCAATTAGCCAAATACCCTTGCCACCCTCAGTCAATACAATCATATGCCCAAGTGCACACAACCAACCTCCCCTCCCTCCCCCCAACCACCATCGCAATCAATTCATTGCCCACCATCTAACATACCTCCCATCATGCCCATTCTCAAACTGAAAGAAAAATATCCCCTTATTACAACTTTGTATAAATTCACTAATTTCAGCTCTTAGCTTTAAACCAACCCACATATCATCTATGTCATCTCAGAGTAATCACTTTAGTAATATCAATAATTGTTCTCTATTTTCATATCATTTTAGATGATTTCCTACACATTTTTATATCTTCATATGGAATTGAAATCAATACACAATCTGACAATGCGAGTCATCTGACAGATTTTCTTCTCTGAAACCACAGGAATGAATCCATTTTAATACAAACCTCACACATATTTTCCAAAAAATGTTAATGTGAGAAACTATAAAAATACAAGCAAGCAGAGATGAAATATGCAGGTGCCCAAGTCGACTCATACCTTGCCAAGGTTTCTGAGCAATATACCAGGAGCTACTTTGCCACAGTTTTACAAACTCTTTTATATTTGTAATACTGATAAGTCCCATCACCTACTTACTTATTCATATTCTATACAAGCATGAAACCAATCTCTTATAAATCATAGATCTGGAGTCCTGGGCACAGTGAAACAAGACAGTTTGAGAATCTATCCATGAGCCAAGCTTCCCAGGACAGTCTTACCATTGAAGAATTGAATTATGTCTTCTTTGGTACATCCATAAGGGAGCCCTCGAAGCCTAACACACTGTCCTTCTTTAGGCTTCACTGCGTCCTCTCCAGCCCTCTTCATTACCCAGTCCATTTCACTTTTCTGTGATCTGTAAACTGTTGAACAAATGGCAGATACATGTCATTTCGACAATTCCGTAGATGCTACATGCAATTCGGGCTATCAAGTATTGAGCTACAGTCAAAACATGTTTACTGCAATACGGTCCTGCACAGACCCTTAGGATTTAAGCACAGCTGTCTAGCATATGAAATTAACGAAGAAATTGTCTGAGTGTCACACAGTCCAGTTCAGGGACAGCAAATCTCTACTGAACATGTATCTGTGGTCAGTTGCTTTCAGCTTTCTTTATCAATCTGCCCTACAAAGTTTCTACCATGCTTGTCCTGGTTTTTAAGTGTTATTCCAGCATACTTAATTATGCTGGTATTCTTTTGAGCAGCTTATAGTCCTTGCAATGTCCAAAGCTACTTTGTATTACACACAAGTACATTGCCTTAATGAAACAAAGACACCCTTCTAGATTTTTGCAACAAAGGAAGAAGTATAAACAATAAATAACTTATTCCATATAATTCTAAACATTTCATCACCAAGATACTTATTCATATCACATGATAAGCACATGCATGTAGCAAATGAGAACACTTTCAAAATCTTTTGGCACCTTCCTCATTATTCCAAAAGAAATTATCAAGTCAAGGTACATGAACTACACTGCTTTAAAATTCAGTTTCTGTATAGATTTAGCAAAATGCTTTTTCTTAAAATCATATTATTTCAAAATAATATGCACATAATTATCAGGGAAATATGTATCTAGAGTAATACTTTAGGGAATGAATCAGGCATCGAATTTCAGGCTATTTTTCTGGAGTAGACAAATGTTTAGCCAGTCAAAATGATTTACATTCAATCACATCTTGAGTTAGGGTCATGATATTGAGATCAGGTTTTCAAATAGCAGTGTAGATAATTTTTCTCTTCAATATAACCTTCACATTGAATGTCACCAGAAAATCTTTTTAAACACATGAACAATGGTCAGTCAAAGAATCGGCATGATGTTGGTATCTAACATATAAAGCCTTGTATTACTGCTCATTTTCAGCATACAGTACATGATGTTGGCATCTAACATAAGCCCTGTATTACTGCTCATTATCAGCATACATGATGTTGGTATCTAACATAAGCCCTGTATTACTGCTCATTATCAGCATACATGATGTTGGTATCTAACATAAGCCCTGTATAACTGCTCATTATCAGCATACATGATGTTGGTATCTAACATAAGCCCTGTATTACTGCTTATTATCAGCATACATGATGTTGGTATCTAACATATAAGCCCTGTATTACTGCTCATTATCAGCATACATGATGTTGGTATCTAACATAGCCCTATATTACTGCACCTTATCAGCATACATGATGTTGGTATCTAACTTAAGCCCTGTATTACTGCTCATTATCAGCATACATGATGTTGGTACACGACATAAGCCCTGTTTTACTGCTCATTATCAGCAAATATTATTGGGCTGCCCTCAATTGCCTGTACAGAAACCGATGTGTTTTGCAATTCAGGAAAGAGAACTTGATTTTAGCAAGTAGACTTTTTAAGCCCTGGCACTTTTTAGCAAGTGGTTAAAATTATGAAATTCTAGGCCTGTGGATCCAATCTTCCTACCTTCTATGTATCTTTTCCCCATGTGCTTGTTGTGCATTTTGAATGCACTGTCCATATCATTCTGATCAAAAAACTCCACGAAGGCTTCACCGGTTGGACGGGCATCTTTACCGTAGATGAGTTTTACACCATCAGCTTCCTCCACAATTTTACTGTCTGTAAGGAGGTAAAATTCAATACTGATATATCTTTAGACTAGTCTACGAGTCAGGAATGGCATGGACAGATAATTGTCCATGAAATCAAGCATTTGGTTTGAATTTGGCTATTAATAGGGAAATAAGTTTGTGTTCTTATTTAGGAATAGCTTATCCTTGTGTAATACTGTCAGTACTACCAATGATGAGTTGCAGTAAACTACCACACACAGTTCAACTTTAGCGGTAGTCTGTCCTCTTTGGATAGTATTTTGATACCATACCAGTTACCTTAGCAACCATTGATATATAAAATATGTATGAAATACTGTCAATACTACTCATGGTGCTGTGCACAAAATTACCACACACACTGTTCCATTTTTTGCCACCACTAATATATGACTACATTAGCATATTCCAAAACGTCTATAGTTAGTTGTAACATGGTTATCTAGAAGACAGAACTTTTAATATGGCCTGTGTGACCTTACATTCCTTCCATGGTTAATGATCAATGGATTCATATTAAAACAAAACACACTGTTAAATTATGTCAGAGAACATCCTACTGCACATTTCTGGTGAAGACATTTTACCTGAGAAAAATGAAATGACATCTGCTTTAGATGCTGACCATGGAAGCCCCCGGATCCGCACAACAAACCCCTTTGATTCCTCGTCACTGCTCATGGTGACTGTTACTTACTGTAAATGAAAGGGAAAATAGTAAACAAGGATAAGCTTTTCACTTGGAAATGTAGCAGTGCCATGAATTTTATTTTTTTAAATTCTTGACATTAAACTTTGTAAAACATCATGTTAAATCGTTGTACTTCTAAAAGGATTTCATGAATATTTTTATACACACTGCTACTAAATTGACTGTTTGAGAAAATTCCAGAGATGCAATTATCTCCAATAAATTATGTGTATTACCATCTGAGTATGGTTTAATAAACTGAGGATTGGTGCACTTCAGATCAACTAAAGTAGACCAGAAACACATGAACGATGAAAAATTACCTACAGAACTCGTATTCCAATTGTGTCATTTACAAAATCCAATTAGCATTTAAGATTAACATTGATCAACCCTAACTTATGGTTGAATCACCTTCTGGCCTTCTTGGCCAATCTCACAATTATTGTACAGTATATATTGGAAAATCACCGAACAAGAAATAGGTTGAATACCAAATATACTCCAATGGCATTACAGCTCAGTCTGTGCAATTTGCTTTGTTACAAAATTTGTTAGTTTAGGTGCTACTGACTTCTACAGTACCATGATTATTACCATGAAAAAGCAATCACACGAAACAGAGGTCTTTTGGTTATTATTGCAGTAACATTGCTTGACTATGGAGTTAGTCATGTCAGCCTTTCCATCAGATGAAATTGGAATCAGAGCAAAGACCAGTTACAACTATTCAGTTTTGCGATTAAAGGGTACTGCAAGGCTGGTACTAAATACTTCCTAGCAAAAGCCATCAGAAGTAATAACTGTGTTTGACTGGAATTTTGCAGACGAGTCAACAAGTCACGCCATCTACTGATGTATGCATTTCATCTTTTTATTGCACTCAAAATGTCCTTTGTGGTGTACTGCTCCAAGGTTCTACTTTACATGTAGGTCCATTAGTTTTATAAAATATTTATGTAAATGATGTATGGAATGTCTCAAATGTAATTTCTAATATATATACTTGCTGATGATATATTACCAAAATAGATTAAACACTTCCTTCTTCGCTCTTTGTATCTGACCTTAATTTTCCCTCAGTTGACATAAACTGCTTTAAAACTGTCTTGTCTGTTGCATACAATTTCCATCTTAACAAATTAAAACGTTTACAAAAGAAAGCAATGCATCACATATCACATGCTAAACATACTGACAGTTAGTAAGTTGGTTCCTGTTCTTGATTTTTTTCAAGCTAGTTGATCTCATACATGTGCATACAGCCACCTTCGTTTACCGCATTGTTCATAATCTACTCCCAGCAAATTTAATGACCATCATCTGCCTTTTAAGCATGTTTGGGAGCAAAACTGATGGCCTTTAAGCTTATGCATTTAAATTCATTACATTTACATACCTATCTTCAAGGTAAACTGGGGCAGACTGGGGGTGTGGGTAATACAGCAACTAACAAACCAGTACACAAATGAGAGGTAACATTACTTTTCTGTCTTGCATTCACCCCACTACACACAAGCCTTTCGGAAGAATGAGTTCTGTACAGCAACATCTAGGTCTAGCCTATACAATGTCACCAAGAAGGAGAAATGATTTTGTTTTCAGGGTCATGCAAACATGTGACTCTCTAAGACTTGAGGCAAACTAGTTAACTTCATTTGAACACATCTAGGGTAGCCTATATGGGCTTTGACTTGAGTAAATCTAACATTTTCTGTAAAGACATTGCAATTCTCAGGTCATATGGGCTAAGAATATAGGATACACCTAAACTATATTTTGCGATTAGTTTAGTGCGCAGGAACTTCCATAGTCCCTCGCTAGTGAACTGCTAGGCTATGAGCCTACAGTAACTAGTGTTAGTGACTACAGTGCATGTAAATAACTACTGTAAGTAGTAACAGTGCGCTGGACGAACGAGCCTAATTGTGGGAGGTGCCGTAGTTTACTGTGCGGGTCAAGTTTCAATGAAAATTTCAACCACACCTGCGAGAAAGTAACAACCTTAGTTACCCGTTGTCCAGGATATACTTACACCATTTATTACTTTTATGTGTACAACCTAAAACTCCTCCCAAGTGAAGATTTCACGCATCACCTCGACTTTCGTCTAGTGTGCATATAGCCTAACCCCGATAAAGTTCGCCTAGCTAGCTGCACTACTAGTACTACTGTTTTATATCTGCCCTATATGAACCGTGTATGCCTGAAAACATAGCAAAGCTACGTATACTACACAATTTAGGAGCAACTTTTTGAAAACTTTTCCCGTTTTCTGTAAGCTCTACTTTGTTATAAATCAACTGACGTATATACGAAAACTTAACATAACAGTTAAATCCATAAAATATTTGTTCTGAAAAGGAGAAAGACTACCATTAAGGAAAAGAAAGAAATAACACACTTTGAAATATATTTTGTTTTCTTCTGCAGAACATGTTTTTAGTTATTGAAGCTAAAAATGCTGTCTTCCTACCCCAAGAAGTAAATTCCAATATGTAATGATTGCAGGTAAGGGGGGGGGGGGGGGGTATAAAGACTTAGCGTTTGGCTTTTGTTTAAAGAAAAATCGAACTT
>JAAAKB020000009.1:883799-895568 GCA_010014835.2 Apostichopus leukothele | reverse complement strand
AGTTTGTTGATGTAACTATCACATTAAGTACAAGAAGCTTGTTGGTGAGGTCAATGGTCATTTCAGGAGAGCCTGTGTCATTGTGAATTTATTGTTGTCACATCACACTGCTTTTCACTGTATTACTAATCTAGTATGTTGTACACCATCACTATAAATTACGTCAGATTCATGCAGAAAATAGGTGAATGTTACATCATCGAAACCACTATGCATTTTTGCATTCTGGTTGCTTTTCTGGTTATCTCAAATCTATTTAATTTTATAACAAACGTTTCTAGAAATAATGGATCAAAGTGGTACAAAGTAAGGTGGGGTGTTGGTAGTGCGGGAAACTGGGAGAATAACCAAAAGGTGCACATCTATGAAACTTGAAACAGTTTCTTGAGAATCTTTGACTTCACAGGTCCAAATTTGGACTTATCAAAATGTTGAAGATTGGATGGATTATGAGGTATATAAAGAAGACTGACATTCTCTTTGCTATAAATGCAAAGATAAACCTGAATGATCCAGCACTGACATGGAGTGCACCTCTAGTTACAAAATACTAATGTGGGGGTGGTGGGGGGAGGGGATGGGTGAAACATGCTCCTGTAGTTGTATTCTAATTATTTCACGAATAGGATAAAGTATTTGTAAACACTAATTGTAAGTTGAAACAGGCACATTTGGTTGGCAGCACGATGCGAATGACTTTTAAACGAAATGTTTGTGAAATTATTCCTTTCATACAGGTATTTTAATATTCGTTTAACTGCTTTGATAATTTGAAACAAGACAATACAGACTCATATTTATTGTATTGTTCATGCATCCACTAGCAATTATTGGTCGGGCAAGATCGTACCCCCCCCCACCACCAGTTTTCACCATTGCATTGGGGAGGGGGTGGAGCTGCCCCTTTGACCCCCCTGACCACCTTCAGATAAATTATTTTTTACATTCGCCAAAACGATGTACACAAACAGAAACATGAACAAAATGAGTTCTAGCTGTACAATTTATGTATTTCATAATAAACAATAGTTATCTCTTAAATCCACCATAGATACAATAAATCTAAATAAGCCAGCTAATTTAAAAGAAAAAGAACTTACAGGGAAATTTAGAAAACAGGAATAAACATGTAAGCTCCCTTTTGTCCGTCTCTATATCATCAAGTTTATCACATAAATAATCTCTAACATTTCATGTTGTACATGAAGAAGTAAACAAGTCATAAGAATGAAGCAAACAATGCCAACACTCCAATCAATTTAAACTGGTAGAAGTAGTAGTACTATACACCTTTCAATTTATACTGGTAGTATAGTAGTACTATATACCTCTCAATGTACACTGGTAGTATAGTAGTACTATATACCTCAATTTATACTGAAAGTAGTAGTTCTATATACCTCTCAATTTATACTGGAAGTAGTGGTAGGCCTACTACATACCTCTAAATTTATAGGGTAGTAGTAGTACTATATAACCTCAATTTATACTTGTAGTAGTAGTATTACTACTATATACCTCTCAATGTATACTGGTAGTAGTAGCACTTCATACCTCTCAATTTATACTGGTAGTAGTAGTAGTACTAATATATACCTCACAATGTATACCGGTAGTAGTAGTACTATATACCTCTAAATTTATAGGGTAGTAGTAGTACTATTCTATATACCTCTCAATTTATACTTGTAGTAGTAGTACTATATACCTCTCAAACTATACTGGTAGTAGTACAAACCTACGAAAGACAGCACAGCTACACAAACAGTGGACTCCATATTTAAACATTAGAAGCATATTGACATGAGCTGATGTTTTATTATAAAATCAAAGAATTTTAATGACAATCTCTGAATAAACTTGCAGCCATATCTCCCATTGTTTTAGTAGTCTTAATGAATAGTTTCCTTTCCACCCTTCACTCTTTTGCATAGACTAAATACAATCTAAGTATATGTTTAAATGGGAGTATCTCAGAACACTAAACCACATATTTATCTCTTCAGGCACTATGATCATTAAGAAAAAACACTAAATAATAGGAATCTGTAACTACTGTACACATATTTCTCTAAATAAAATGTCACATGTCACCCCCAAAATCCAAAATGCAGCACGTGACATCAAGTACTAAAAGCTTTTGTTACTAATAATTAACACAGCACCTTATTGCCTTGACAAGATTGTGTGGACTGGTAGCTTATACACTATGACACTAGCAATTTGTGCAATGTTGACTACCCTATGGAAAATACCAACATAGCCATGTTGGCATAGGGAAATAATAATATGCATAAAAACTGCTTCTATTTTAAATTACAACAATCATGTTATTACCAACTGTAGACAAACAATTCTGAGAATTCAACAATAGGCAAACAGGTCTATATTCATTTTTCTTTTCAACCTTTTCTATGCAACTATTGACAAGAATATGGAATATGAGTTTGTTCATCAGCAAAAGAGCTGGGAAATAATAATCAGCCATTTTGATGATGATTAGCTGTTAACAAGAAAACTTATCCATTTCAGCCATTTTTACTGTGCTTACTGTCAAGGATACATCTCTGAATTTAATTAAAGCCCTCAATTCAGATACAGAAAATCACTGGGTATTTGAGATCTTTGCTACATCTTTATCTACCTCTGATCAAAACATTACTAGCAGTGTTAGGAAAGCAATCTTAAACTGGATACATGGTAAGAAACCGAATAAAATGTAATAAAATCATTTATGCACAAACATTACAAGTTTCTCTATTTTCACTAATAAACATGTTAATCACACCCTGGCGATCCTATCAAGTACTCATCTTTACATCTTGAACATTTCGTTTCAAAAACAAACCAGAATAGCATCTTAGCTTGTTGCGTCAAAATTGAAGAGTAAAGTAAATATGTAAAATGATAAGGCCTCATTCTAAAAGGATTGAGTACGAGATGCTACTTAACAATGTCATTGGTTAAATATCAGTACATATATATATAAAACTGTAAATAATATGACAATATTGTTTAATATCAAGTATGAGACATATTTAACAATGAAAAACTCATTCCGCATGCTGTGATATCACTCATTTAAAGTATGACATATGGTGTGGCTATAAACCAATCATCTAAGACTAACACACTTATCATAACACAACTCAGCATGTAGTACCATAATGTAAAACCCACCCCGGTGTTAATCTGTCTTAATCCTGTATTACACACAAACATAACTGACAAACTTGATATATCAACACATAAGGATGAGAGAGACAGAGTGGGTGAGGTGGGAGGAATATGTGCATGCTCTTTACAAGAGAACAGAGCTCTCTCCAAGTTCATTTAAACTTAACCTAGTGTGAAATCTTAAAGCCCGGAGATGGATAAATGTTGGAAACCAGGCAAGACAACGGCTGTTGGAGGGGACGTGCTTTAATCTTAAACATACTCTCAAGAAGACCAAATTATATTTTTAAGATTGTAAAATCACAGTGTGGGACAGTTGCCTTCTCAAATATCACAATACTTAGGAAACCACTGAGACAGCAAAATAAGAATATCCTGGCAAAGATATACTCAGGGATTTAATACTTTCAAAGCTTTAAGTTATGCAATTCTGGTTACGGTTGTAACTTTTCATCATTCAAGGCCAAGAATTTTTTTTTTTGAAATAGTACAAATTCTACTTCTTACACTATTCAAGAAGATCTGAAAGTATTATGTAAGGTCTACATCAGCAAACCCATGCAGAATACAAAGGGTATAAATATTACTATTAGCATATTTCAATTACTTTCTTCATCTCTTAATAATTTCTGATCAATGTACTAGTTCTCCTTACTTGCTTAACATTCTTTAAGACCGAAACAAAATATTGTCAATGTTTGCTAGATGTTTGTGGCTGGCGCTGTTATATAGAGAACATATTTTTTGTTTTTTTACAACCTTAAAATAAGAACGAGAATTGGGTACGTCCAAAAATTTTATAGCAGTAAAAAATAAAATAAAACTGAGTGACAGAGGGAATACTTTACAATTATTATTTCTTCAAAAATATAGCTTTTGGATTTTGACCACATACTACTGTTATCATTTTTAACTCACACCTAACACATCTTGGGCTTAATGAGACAACCCCCAATTTAATTCAAGTTACCCTGTAGGAAAATCGCCACTGGACCCTTAAAACATGTTTTTTTTACCTCCAAAGCTAAAATACAACATATATAGACCTTACTTAAATTAAGTCTTAGCATCAAAAAAAAAAAAAATATTCTCATGTAATTCTGATTGGATAATAATTCAACATACCATTGATCTTACTGGATAATTCAAAGCTCTTATTGGTGATTCAAATACTTTTATATACCAATGCTTGCTGGTAAGGTAACAAAATATGTCCTCACTAGCAGACCAAATTTTTATTAATGACAAAGTAATTAAAAGAATCCAAAACCACAGAGCAAATCTCTGTTGTGGTGAAAACCTCAAATCAAATCACATATTAAAATGCAGTACACAGATTAACCTGAACACAATTAAATTGTGTTAATGTTTAATAAAATTCCATTTGATAAATAATAACATAGTACTTATACATTAACCAAAGACTTCTGTGTATACTCCTTGCTTCCTTTTTTAATTTTTTTTAAAATTTTTTTAAATTTCTTTATTTTTATCTCCTTTGCAAAAAAGTAATCCTATGTAATTTGCCTCCGTTAAACTTCACATTTACATTGTTGCTACGGCAAGACATTTGATGATCTAAAACAGATTTAAAAAAGTCAGTGAAAAAAACCACTTTGTGTAAAATCATTTCCATTAAATGACCCATGTGAGTAAAAACTTCTTTAACATGTAGGAAGAGTTGGGGAATACACAAAATAGTACTTAGCAGGAATCAGAAATAACTTAATTGAAAATATTAATTATCAATGATCTTATTATTAAATGCTTATCAGTCATTGACTTTTAGCCGAATGGACACCTGGCAATATTTAACAAACCTACATGTTTGCCTACTGTTACATGTAACATTCTTGGCTCCGTTCAACTTTCTCTCGCTACTTACGATGATGATGGCAGTCTTTCACTACACCTGTTCGAAGTAGGTTTCCTCGTTTGGAATGTGCAAGAATAAAGAGAGCTAGATAGTCATACCATATTCACCATTCTGTTTATGTTTTTTTGAGTACTGAGGCTATTTCAGTCTTCCAGAGTCTAATAACCTCAATACTTCCCTATTCAAGTCTTACAATTGGTTTACTAAGGAGATGGCGAGGCCTGCCCTCAGTGCTTATGGCAGTACCTAATAGATATTGTTTTTCATGCTATATTCGATAATAGCCTCATAAAATGTTGTCTAGCTCTCAACACCACTTTCTATTGCCCAATTACTGGCATCTGTTTACAAACTCTGGGCAACACTCTGGTGGTAATGCCGTGTCTCTGGAAAGGATCTTTTTAGCACAGTTCAATCCTTGTAAATGTGATGGAAATATCAATAAATCTCTTATATTAGTTTCATGGAAGAATCTCACACTGTTTTATACCATACAAACTAAAGCTAGTGTGCTGTTAATTCTGGTTTAAAACATGCAAAGGTAGAAAAGAAAATAACATTAGAGTTATAAAACCAATATTGGAACATTAGAGGCCTGGAAGTACCTTGAACGATAATCCACACCCATATACAGGGATCTTCCAGAATCTGGACACAACAGAGGTTGGAGTTGCCTTACTGTGATTATGCCAGATTTGGACCGTTATCTATCTTCCACAATCTCGAGCAGCTTACAACTAACTTTTTGCGTGAACCCAAAAGCGCTTATGGTATATGCTCAGGTCAGATACAAAGTTGTATTGTTAAAGTGTAATCCAAAGCCACTTCTATGGAAATCCTGTGGAGTACACAATTCCAGGTCAAACCTCATTGCTGGATACTGTGCATCATCATTTAGTACCTTCCTCATCAGCAATACCTCATATTATGAGGTAGGACCTCACATCCATGGAACCTGCTCGAGTACTGCCACTGCGTCGTTCCGTCCCATTTCCCGGAGCAGATGTGTGAGCGTTGCCACGGCACTGTCTTCACGACACCTGGCTTCCCATAAGTCCAAAATTTGATCAGTGGGACTAGGCTTTGTAGCAAAAAAGTTGATATACCTGAAGTGAACAGATAAAATATTGCAAGGGTATTAGCAACTGATGGTATATACATTCTCAAGATGTGCTCTAGCAATCCCTTTAGTTTTTTAATTTTAATCTCTAGGGAGTATCTTTACTCAAAAAATTTCTGTACGCTACGCGCCAACCGTGGTGGCGCTTCGCTTGGATAGTGTCGAAAGCGCCCCTACAGACCATTCTCGCCCCTCCTGACCAAAACCCCTAGCTCCGCCACTGATGCCATTAAGAGGCTGTAAGAGAATTTACTTTGCTCTTCTCTGCAAAGAGAGAGGCGCAACTTACCCATCAACTCCCAGCTTGGCTGCCAGAAGCCTCCAGTCATTACCGACAGGTCTCGGTGGATCCAGGCTGGTACAGAGTCTGGCCCTGACAGGTCTGGGAAGACGGAACACCTTAGTAGGAGTCTCAAAGGATGCTGTGGTGGCCTGGCTGGGACTGTTGTGGTAATTCTGGTGTTCAATACCCTAAACAATGGATAAGATGTTTGTATGCATTCAATCAAAAGTTTAGAGTTACCTTCATTTTGTGGCAGGGAACAACCCTAGTTGTCCGATAATGATCTGTAAACAGATCGGTCAGGCCACTTAACGTTATGTACATAGCAGTCTCTGTCGTGCATTGGAGTTAATTTTACTAGTCAAGTGAACACAACATAGTTAAAACTGAACATACCCACTGACACCTGTTTTGCCCTTGCAAATATTCTTGGCAAGAATCCAAGAAATCTTTCCTAAAATCAAAGTTGTAAACATGGCATATTTAGACCTACGACCAATGCACAGCAGTCAAACACAATGTAAGAAGTAACGTACGTGACTTTAAAAAACATTTGAATGTAACTACATTAGTAGCCTATCACACTAACTTGCACAGTGCTTCTGAGGCCCTGCTGAGAATAAAAGTTTTAACACATTGCAACCCCCTACTTAATCATTCCAAAAACTGCATATCTTTATGAAATGTTCAAAGAGTATCATGGATGCAGTTTGTTAAAACATCAATGACTGATGAAAAGATTGTATTTTCAGAATCAAGTTTACAAATCACAATTTGTTGCCGGTTGGTTTATGAGATCTTTCAAACATGAAGCACTTGCTAATGTTGGCTAAGCTTAGTTGTAAGTATAACCAGCTAATGGTAGGATATAATTTTTTACGTAAATTAAAAAATTGAAGGAAATGTTTTCGATTTGGTTTTGGTAAACACAAGGGGTAGTAAAAGTTTTTAGCCAGGATATGCTGAAGCCTTTCCTACAGGATCAGTTTTATTCATCACACGATGTCATCAATTTAACATTTTTGCTAAGAAATTTGTCGCTCTTAAAAAAACACTTACAAAAGAAAACTATTTGTGATAGTGGGTTTCCATTGAAACAAGAAGCTGAGTTTCTCGTATATAAGGGGTCCTCATGTGTGCGTAAGTTTGTCACCATCCGAGGAAACGTCACCTTCATGAGGATACGTTACAAATACATTACGAATACTGTACTTGAAGCTTGTAGAGACACATCTCTGCACCATTGAGCAGCATTTAACCAAGCAGAAAATAATATTGCTGAAGTGGTAAAAAAAAGACATAGGAAAAAAAATCGAGAGACTAAATGAGTCTATAGGAGATGACTTACGTCTTCCATTCTCCTGGTGATATCCAAGACTTGTAGACTGGTCTGTGCCTGGCCTTGTGTGATGTGTATCCTACATCCAACCACATCCAGAGACGGGTCTTCTCTGGCCAATGTGAAAGAACAATGAAGCGTGTTGGAGGTGCCACTCCAGACATGGAAGAACGGGATTTCCTGCAAACCAAACCAGATGAACAAACCACAGGTTAGAAGAGCCGGCATGTCTGTTTGAATGTTCTTAACCTAGGACGGAAGCTAGGTTGCTAAGTAATATAACTTAGCTTGGTTAGGCTAGCTAATAGCTAGCTAATAGCTACTACTAGCTATTACTAGTTATTACTACTACTAGTTACTACTAGTTACTACTAGTTACTACTAGTTACTAACTACTACTACTAGCTACTACTACTGGCTATTAATAGCTTCTAGGTAAAAGCTAATAACTTAAGTAATATCTGATTTCAAATTATGAGTTTTGATTGTTTGTAATTCATGGACTGCTGTTTTCTTTCTTGCTTTAATTGGTTCATAACTGTTGCATGAAATTTGAATAAAAACTAGGAAAGTTTGTATTATTACCCTGGAACAATGAATAACTGTGACAAGTATCATACTAAAAGCACATTTGACTCACTTGAAAGTTTGCTGATGGCTTGCACTGCCATCCCTGCATGACCTTATCCAACGACAGTCTCAGATTCTGATCATCGTCCTGAAACTCCATCAACTTTGGCCGGTGAAGGAGAGCGCCACCAAACTTCTGCTCCAACTGCACTACACGCTGCGAGGTAAGTGATGAAAAGAACATCGTTTGAGATGTGCTGAAACCTGTTACAATTTCATTTATATTTTAGAACCTTGTAACAAATTCTATTTATATTTTCAGCAAGTTTCTTTTCACGGATTGCTATGAAGCAAACATTTTTTGCATGACTTGCTCTTGCCCTCTGTTCCTACTTTTTCATCTTTACTACTATCACTTAACGATACAATTAAGAGGGCAGTGACCTATTAGCTATTGTGGGACCAACCCTATTGTTCAAAGGATTACTCAAAACTGCCTCAAAAAACTGATTCAGCCTTGACTTCAGTTCTTCAACTATCTGAACATTCATTTGCAGCCTGTGCAAGTCTTTCATCAAACAGCAGGGTTGGAAGGAACAGGATTGCTGTGTTATACACACATTAACATAAGTATGACTGACCTCTATTGCATCAGGTGTATCATCGGTCACATATACTTTCACAGTGTAGTCCATGTTGAACCTAAGAGCTGGCCCAAAAGTCGCTAAACGTAACCTTTTGCCTGCAGTCCTCGGAGGAGCAGACTCTCCCATAAGAACGAATGAACCGAGCTGATCGAGTATAACGGAACAAGATGATGAATCCACCTGCACGTATACGGGCGTGTTAATGGTCTCCTCCCCGGCAGTAACAAGACGCTAAAGATAAAGAGAACAAAGGATTTATAGAATGATTCTATTGTCACTTATGACATACCCAACTGGTGGTCATATTTCACTTGGGTCATTGCTTACAGAGAACCTACCGTACAACAGTCTGTGATTGGTCATAGATTGTCATGGACAAACCCCTTAAAGGAACCTCCTAAGAGCAATACAAACATGATACATGTACATCTTCTTTGGTGGCCTAAGGATTCATACAGCACTGAGAGTTACTTGAATCAGCAAGCCACATTTAATTAAGAGAACATTGCAAACAACACTTAAGTTCTGACACTTAAGTATCACATGCCACAAGTGAAACATCAAGTTGACTAATCAGGTTATTTGCCATGCTAATAGCTGATACCATTCCTGTGGCATTGTTTAATAATCTCACTCAATGATACTACACAGGTTATTTGCCATGCTAATAGCTGATACCAATCCTGCGGCATAGTTTAATGCTCTCACTCAATGATACTACACAGGTTATTTGCCATGCTAATAGCTGATACCACGTACCTGCGGCATAGTTTAATACTCTCACTCAATGAAACCACACAGGTTATTTGCCATGCTAATAGCTGATACCACTCCTGCGGCATAGTTTAATACTCTCACTCAATGATACTACACAGGTTATTTGCCATGCTAATAGCTGATACCACTCCTGCGGCATAGTTTAATACTCTCACTCAATGCTGATATCATTCCAACCATTTAATCCTGTTTTGCCTACCCTTCTCTTTCTTCTTAACAATTAATTTTGGAATACATGAATGAATATTTAACTTACCTCCCAAATTCCTTCTTGTTGTACAGCCATATTGCAACTATAGATGCTATACCTCCAATCACCATCCCTCCTCTGGGAACAATGGGGTATTGTTAGGATAACAGGTTTATTAAAGGTGATGCCAGGTGGACCAGCCACTACCACAGGGGTCAGTGATGTACACCGTGGGGAGATATTTGGCTGGTTGCTTGGATCTGGGTTCACACCAAGGTACACCTCCTCACCATTATTTCTTGTAATTGCACCATCTGGTATGAACAGACTAACACCTACAATGTAAAAGATATAATATAATATTATAAAGTAAACCATCTTGAATTTTATACTTCAAAAGTTTTAACTTACTTTCACAAATTGCCAGAAACAACAGACAGATTTGTGTTAACTTCTGTAAGATATGATGTTGTAGATACAGCAGCTTTTATTTTCAAACAAGGATACATTAAACAACATTTGTCTCTTGAATTGTGCATGAATTAGCAGTTATATGGGTATTAATTCAGCAAGGTACAACCGTACAGATCAAATTAGTTAAATGTTTGTCTAGGTTCATATAATGGCAGTTGTTTATTCATTCCCTTTATAAGCATGAGAGATTAGTGTGGTGATTTATATGTTGTCTTAGAGCTACCACAGGTTTAGGAAGTGTATTTCTTGTTAAATGCTACACAAACTAAAATATCTGTACCCCAATCCTACTAAAACACTGTTGAATTTGTGTAGCCTTTTTGAGCAGTTTTGCAGCAAAGTATTACAAAGCCATACCAGACCCGGTTTATATCCACCGAGATATGACAGGAAGTAACGATATTACTTGCCTGCTTCTGGGATGATGAGACGACCTCCTCGAGGACCAAACCTACCAGAGACCATCATATGTGAGTCGGCGGACCCAGTCGGTACCGCTTCCTGGAATTGTTCTGTGTCTACTTCTGATTCTGGTCCCATGCTAGACTCTGAAGATTGGAGGGGCAAGGCATAGACTGGTTCATCTTTCTGTTGCGAGTAAAAGTCGGAATCTTCATCCCGAAGGTGGCATCTGTCGTAGCAGCTGGGTCGTTCTTTGCTCGCCGTACAGTAATGACGCTCGGACCCAGGCCCAACCAATGGCACGTAGGTGTGTACTGTATTAGATTTCATGCTCCCATTCTGGAGGGAGTAGTGGGAGCCGTCCGAGTGGGATGAGCTGTACCCACCCAGGTGGGTCACCGCCCCATTCTTGGGTGAAAATGACACGGACATATTGTGAGGTGAGCCCTGTTTAGATGTCTCTAAGTAAGAGCTGGAGTGATGGAAACCGTTAGGCTTGTCAGATTCGTTGGGTAGGCGGACATGGGTACAGAAGGCTGCGTGATGACTTGTTTGAGTAATATCTGGTTGCATTGTTAACATGGCCATGTTGCACTCATCAACTGCAGATAAAACTATTAGAAGAAAGAGGGAGAAAAATATGTTAAACAGAATAAACTGGCAATTGGGTATGATGGCAGGTGATGATGGCAGGTGATGATGGCAGGTGACATGATGGCAGGTGGTATGATGGCATGTGATATGATGGCATGTGTATGATTGCAGGTGGTCTGATGGCAGGTGGTCTGATGGCAGGTGGTCTGATGGCAGGTGGTCTGATGGCAGGTGATATGATGGCAGGTGGTATGATGGCAGGTGATATGATGGCAGGTGGTATGATGGCAGGTGGTATGATGGCAGGTGGTATGATGGCA
>JAAAKB020000009.1:849371-872804 GCA_010014835.2 Apostichopus leukothele | reverse complement strand
TCGATCTCATTCTACCGGCTACCTCGATCTCATTCTCCCAGCTACATGGATCTCATTCTACCGGCTACATCGATCTCATTCTACCAGCTACATCGATCTCATTCCACCGGCTACATCGATCTCATTCTACCGGCTACTTCGATCTCATTCTACCGGCTACATCCATCTCATTCTACCGGCTACATCGATCTCATTCTACCTGCTATATTTATCTCATTCTCCTGCTATATCGATCTCATTCTACCGGCTACATCGATCTCATTCTTCCGGCTACATCGTTCTCATTCCACCGGCTACATCGATCTCATGCTACTGCCTACATCGATCTCATTCTACTGGCTACATCGATCTCATTCTAATGGCTACATCGATCTCATTCTACCGGCTACATCGATCTCATTCTACCAGCTATATTCCATCACCTACATTGCCCTTATTCAACATGCTATATTATTATTCAACATGCTATATTATTATTCAACATGCTATATTATTAATCTTATTCCCAACAATACACCTCTGGGAGCAAAAACATGTTAGTTTTCCAGTTACTTCAAAAGAACTTTTGAAATCAGCCTCCACAATTAAGAATCACACTCTGTGCCAACAAAAATACCACAATCCAATCACACAATGAAATACTTCCTTCAGGCCAACAAATTAGGAACACTGTAAATAGAGCCCCCTTACCTAACAACCAGGATACTAACTTGGTATTTCTTTACTAAACCTCTCAATCTACGACATCTCAATAATCCTTCCTGATTCCCATCAATCATGGAGCGAGCTAAATCAAAACTCCCCCTTAAGACCCATGACCACCTTCCACCAATGTTGACCGAAGGCCACCGGATAAATATCAGTTATTGATTTTTGCCACATATCAATAAGTAGCCTAATGACATTAATCTTTGCTCTGACACTAACTAGGTCAATAGTCAGATGAAAATCAGCAGCTCTTAAAGTTGGATTGGAATAAATTAGGTAAATCGTAGCAGCAATGTCTCCAAGAAAACTACTTGGATGAGAGATAAAGTGGTCAGTTCTTGTGGATACTAGGTAGTTTAACATATAGTGGAAGGCCAGTAGCAGCATTGAAAACTTGCTCCGACATAACCTTCATTTTGAAATCAATCAGAGATGCTGATTGTTTACTTTCAGAGGTTTTCAAAGTCATTCAATACTAAAATTCCTGAATAATGTTCATTATTAACATGATAAGGTTAATTTTAATTATATAAATTAAGCTTCAACAATTTGCATTTTTCCCAATCTCTTTCACTGTCAACTCTATTCTCCTGGGAAGGTATTTCAACATTCTGTTTTTCTTAGACTATAATTAATTTTTCAATTTCATCTTGCGGTATCCCCTAAAAAGTTCTAAAAAAGATGTTTGCATTTTCTCAATATTTTTTGTTTTAAGACTTATCAGGGATATCATCTTTCTGCAGATCTATTGTCAACAATGTGTAGTGAACTTACTTCACTTAAATGCCAACTATTTGTAAATTACACTAGTGTTTCCAGCCTTTCGTAGATTCCCAGCAATACCGTGTTAGTGGTAGTCCTAGCAATGGTATCCCCCTCCACACTATGACACCTTTCTAAATTACGAATTGTAATGTAAAGCCCCTACAGCATAATTGGAATCCCCGAAACCCACTATTTGTATCTGATACATCATGGGCCCCAGTCACTCACAGTACTATTTAGGTAACACACCACAAGGCGTTATTTGAGAGAGCCTACAGTTAAATAACAGCAGGGTGTTAATAACATAGTTATGTGAATTCTACTATTCCTATTACAGTTACAAATGGAAGAATTATGTCACAGGAACTAGTTGAACTTTTCAAAGTTGAACTTTTTCAATTCAATTTTCCACTAAGGTTGTTTATACGTTTAGCATGACATTGTTAATTCATGACCAGCCACCCATTGAACACTGTGCTTACTCACTGCGTAAGAGGTAAACAACACTGCAACCACTTCACTGACATCTAAGTGACGGTTTCTACTTACAGTAATACTACAGTTTAAGAAATCGACATCCTTAGCTAACAGCAGGAAAGATTTCCCTACCTGCTACAGTAGATCTTGGAAGGGAAAGATGAGGGTACCAGGTTGTACTAAATAGAACATTGCTATGGAAAACACCTGAGCAAGTGGGCAAAGCAGCATGCAGAGCTTCCTGTCATCTTGGGTGGTCTCCCAAAATATTATACAATACATACATGAAAGTAACAATATCTCTAGCCTCAACCCCTGGGGATATTCTCCAACACAGCATGCCTCCAAAATGCAAAACATTTTGATGATTTATGGGTCTTCAAATATTTGAATTAAGTCGCAGAGGTACCAGGTAATCTCATTAAAAGGCGATCTGGTAGCTTTCAAGGGTTCACCCTTGGAATTGGTTTTGATGTTGAATGAGTGTACTTCATCAGCAGCAGACTAGACTAGAGACTAAAGAGTTAGTTACATACTCGGGCATATGTGACACTAAAGGGAGGGAGAATGGGTAGTTTTAACATCCCTTGAGACAGCTGGCTGTGACCAAACAATCCTCAATGACTGTCTCAATGTCCATCAAGAAAAAACTATTCTGTGCCAGTAGCAACAAACAAAACGGGTTGCATTTTTTTTTTGTCATTAGTGAGTTAATGAATTTGATACATCGAGAAGACCGAATGGTTGGGTAGGATACATTCATGAGCTTAAATTATATAGAGCCTAAAAGCTCAATTTAGTCTGACAGTCAATATGTATTTAACTACAAAATTTGGACTAAGAGGCAAGTTGTAATGCTTCACTCATGGCAGACACTTAGTGATTTCAGGACGAAAAACGGGAGTTGTGACAGCCTTATTTATTCATGTTTGTGGTTTATTTACTTTATTCACCAGCAAGCAGTGCTGTTTGCAGGAATGTACACTGCTGGGTGAATTAAAATACATTCTGTATGAACTTGCAAAGAACTGCACCTGTGTATCACTCATTCACTCATAATGATAAATGAAACTGCATAGGTGTTTCCCACCCTTTCTTGTGATTTGCCATTCATTATCAAAATTGCTGCATATCAAAGTTGTACTTATCAGATGAGTCATTAGTTCCTGTTGGTATTCACATCCTCCTCCTACTCCCCCACAGTCTCCCCTTACAAAGTATCCCATTGTCTTTGGTTTCCTGTCTAGTACTGAATCTTTTACTTCTGACTGAAGGACAAATGTCTATGACTCATGAAAACCAGCTGGGAAGTTGCTAATTACAGCATTAAAAGGTACAAATGTTTTCTTTACTGTCCATATCAGACATAACAGGTCACATTTTAAACTAATGTCTCTTTGGCATAGGGTTTAGAAATATCACGTTCACTACTACTGTACTTTATCTTACAATCTTCTTTCAAAGAGACTGGTTCTTTAATGTTGAATGTGAAACTCTCCACACAGAACAATGGTAACTATTGTACTGGGTACATAAGGTTGGACAGCATGCCAGCGATTACTTAAAGGAAACTCTGGAACAGAGACTAAACTTTTGGTGACCAGTTTTACCTGTAGGACCCCCCACAGGGTTAAATGAAATAGATATGAGATGAATGTTCAAATAGAACTACAATAGAAGGAGATCATAAACAATGTCCTTTGTTATGAATCAGCAGTTCATTCATACTTGTTAAAATTTCTTGAATCGGATTGGCTCGTTGTCATCAGCTGACTCGTGCATTAACCTATAGATAATGCATAGTAGTAAAATCACCTGCGTGCGGATTAATATAAGTTGCTAAAAAAAAAGGGAAGAAAATTATCTCAGCAATGTTAATCCTAATCCCAGCTAATTGCCTAAGCTAATTCTGAAAGCAAACGAAGCACAGAACTTCTGTGAAACGAATCTGATGAAGTATGGAATGACAACTAGCACCTTGGTGTTCGAGTCTAACATCTCACATGGTTTGATGACTGGAAATCTTACACATAACACCACAATGATGTAAGAAAGACAGAGGGACGTAGTCTGTTGTTGGTAATTTATTTTGCATGCTCACTCTAACAACAAAGGACTGAATTTGGATTTTTAATGGTTAACCTGATGATATCCGTTTGATATTTTGACATTTGGACCTCTTTTAACCCCAAATGAACTTTTGACCTCAACCCAAAATAATAGGGTTCTTGTACTCCTATTAGAAAAGACACATGCCAAATATGAGTGAGCTATGTGATGTAATGGAGACATCCCTAGGTTCTGACGTCTCTATGTTCCGACGTCTCTATGTTCCGACAAAAAGAACAAATTCGGAGCAATTTTTTTTATTCAAAAATTTCTTTGTACCAAGAAAACTAGTTTTGTGACCCCAATTTTCTGGGACCCAATTTTTTTTTGGGACTCATTTTTTTGGACCAAGTTTTTTGGGGGTACTTAAGTTTTTGGTCCCAAAAAATGTTGGTCCCAAAAAATTTTAGTCCAAAAAAAATGTTGGTCCGAAAAAATTGGGTCCGAAAAAGTGTTGGTCAAAAAAATTTTGAGTCCAAAAAAATTGTCGGAACATGGAGACGTCGGAACATAGAGACGTCGGAACATAGAGATGTAACCGATGTAATACATCTTGGGATATCATAATTTGCAAGGTTTTACAGAGTGTGAGCTTTGATGACCTCAAATGATTTTTGACCTCCACCCAAGACAATAGGGTTCTTGTACTCATTATATGGAAGCCACATGCAAAATACAAGAGCCAATAAAAATTCCTGTCTGGAGATAGTGTTTACAAGCATTTCAAAAGTTTTGACCCCTGGTGACCTTGAGAGAACTCTGACCTACACCAAATTGTGTTAAAACTTTACACCACATAAGGCTATCCTACCATATATATTGACCTCCTTCGTTGTTCAGGTTCTGGAGACCCAAAATGACTTTTGACCCCCACCCAAAATAATAGCATTCTTGTACTAAATTTTATGCCGAAACCACATGCAATATATGAGAACTGCATAGGTAGGGCATCACATACACACACACACAGATGCCAACTTGATTGCATACAGTAGGTTACTTGCCTGCCTATGGCAAGTAACCAAAAAGGAAGTGTTATTAACAAAGTTTGTTGGATAAGTCAACATTTTGTCACTGAAATTACTTTCTTGTAAGTTTGAAGACCATTCCATTAGAACATTGAGACACTTAAAGTTTCTAGAGTTTTGTTTAACTATTGAAATCAAACTTGACTAGTCGGCTAGTGAACAACCTTTTGTTATGGGATTTTGATCGTTTTAATGTTGAATGCTATCTGGAAATTTATGAACATCAAATCACGAAGTTATTATAAGTGTCCTTGATCGTTTTTACCATTCAAGAGAGGTAGTGAAGAAAGACTCCCCTATCACACCTTGAATGTTAATGTTGAGATGTTCTTGGAGGGGGGGGAGTGGGGGGTAGGGGAGGAATGGGCTACCCATGGTCATATAACTCATGGTTACTGCTATGGTACAGTAGAGTCTATATATAACTTAACTACATGGGATCTGGGAACCAGCTGTTCAAATTTCTCTGAGCATAGCAGTTCATGCTGTTATAAGCACAGTTGGCATTGATAATTCACAGACCATAGTGGGTTTCCGATTTTCATTTTTTCCCCTAGCTACGTGGAATACTACATCAATCTCGGTCATTTTGTGACTGCATATCTGTCTTGCAGTACCTCTCACATCTCACATTTCAAACTGTTAATAATCAAATCCATAAATGAAAGTGCCAATATATACAAGCATTTTGGGATTGAAAAACATCACTTTGGGCAGAAATGACAAGTTTGCAATTGAGTATGTCACCTTAGCCACAATTGATAAGTTCTTTTCCCCTTGCATCAAATGACTATACCCCTCTTTCCACTGGGAAAATGTAAGTTTCTCTTTAGAGATCACTAGCGAGTCTTCCCAAATGATACCAGTAACTGAGAACCCTAAAGAAATGCACATGATTGGATGGATCTGATTACATTTCCAGTTAACCTCTGCTTTTATTCACAGCATTACGTGACATGACAGTCACAAACTACCTCAGACGACCCACTCCTAATCACCACGCCAAATTCACCTTTACCGGTTTAAATCCCTCGGCAATGCTGTTCTCCTTTTTGCTTGTTTAGAAAAATTGCTAAATTAGTCATCAATAAAGTTTGTCAGCAGCGGTGAGGCCAATACCTTCTTTGATAACCAGCAACATGCATTGAAGATGTATTCTCCTTCTACCCCACCCAACAGCCTTCATTTCACCTTCTAGCGAGAGGCTGCCTAAGAAGGAAATCCAGGGGCAAGCTTGAAAATTCTGTGTCATACACAGGAGGGATCCTGGGCACAATTATGGTGGCTACATGTTCCTGGTATAACCAAGCCTGTCTGTACCATGATGTAAAAACTTTAAGAGGACCCTCTGTTTAATAAATGATGATCAAGCACACTTCAAAAAAGTGATAATGTCATCACTCCGAGTCTCAATGCATTGCTTCTTGATAAGATCTTGACACAAGTTAATGCTTGCTTGATCATGGTAGAGTGTTCAAGGGAAACTTTAAACTTTGGAATCTGTGATTGCTAATGAAAAGGAAGATGAAGTGATTTTGGTTCTTGAGTTTGCGGCACTGTCATGGAGAGCTATTAATAGTAACTACTATAGTAACAACTAACAAACAAATAAATATCTATCTTCGGTAATCCCCAAGATTGGTTTTAGGAGACTTTACTCTCGAGTCAAAAGTTCAACGTATCATCGGAGAAAGTTTTGTGAACAATGTGACAGGTTGATCAGCAGAGAGAAGAGGAGTGATTGGTGTTTTTATCATGTAATCAAAAGTCTGCATGCATAAATCAATATGTTATCCTGTAAAGCATACACTTAATCCAGCCAGACACAGTTGGAAAGCAAATATATCAAAAACCTTTCATGTGGTTTTGTATAAAGAGTCTCTCCTGTGGAGGCTTGTCTGATCTTGTTTTCACGCAATGGGTTGAAGACCTAAACCAAAGTGATGGCATCTATTGTTCCCCTGCTCTCCAACAAAGTGTCTATAGTCCTTACCTCACATTGAGGTAATGGACAGGCAATTCCTTAAGCGACCAGCAAAGAAGCAAATTGGACAATACATAAACATTCTGTCCACCTGTCTGCTAACTTCTGGTACAATTTTTGTCAAATCTGGATTGTAAGAGATACCAAAGAAAGTATTCAATTCCCATTCTAAATATCTTTCCTTAACTTAACTTTTAAGCATCTGCCTCACTTAATAACAATTCACCAGGGGTCTAAGGTCTGTCAAGCCAAAATCCTGACTCGGAAAAGTCTTATACACCTCTCTAATCGTTCAAATCCCAACTTTTTCAAAGGTGTTTTGATTGGCCTGTGGCCTAGGACTGACTTTGGGAATTAAAGTTTCTGATCTTTTTAGTGTCTACCTCATGGCTTTTCTTAAGCAGCTCTCATGCTTATTAGGATCCTAACTGAACAAGTCAAGCAGTTTGTGCCTCCAGGCATACCAAAACCATTGTGGGCCTTTGTCAGTGCCCAACAAAAGGGTTGTTGGGATAAAACCTCCGCTGCAAATAGGAAAGAAAGGTTGAACATACTTGGGGAAGTTAGAATGAAGTGTTTTGCTCTCGGATGCAAAATGAAAATTCCCCGAGGGAGAGCAGTGCAAAGAAAGGATCATACCTGTGCACACACTACATAGCCACAATGACTACATCAAGTGCCTTTAGACTGTGAAACCTACCCATCCAAACAGGCTAGAGTGTTTCATGGTGGCTTCTCTGGGCAATACAACTTTGTTTGTAACTCATTTCTAGACTAATTTTTTTTTAAATATTTGCTTATTTAATGGCTTTTGTGTAAAACGTATGGAACTAGCATTTTAGGGCATTTTCACCGACTCTAAATTCATGATAGTAATGTATGGTGTGTTGCACCCATGGTGTTTATTGCGGACCAAATCTAAAGTGAAGAAAGGTAGGAGAAAGATTCATAGAGATGAGTCATTAAGACTGAGAGCAGAACTTGAACAGTGGTCTCAAAAAATCAACCCTCTTTTCTAAAGTGCTGCCTCTCTGAAAGGACACAAATGCACAAAAAACACACAACTTTGATCCATTCTCAACCCCATTCCCCCTAACATCGAGTATGATTATAACAATGTTTTGGCAAGTGAGGATCACAGACTACAGCACATTTTATTGTTATGAAATGCAAATTTGTACGGTCCCTATTGCCAAATGGTCTGTCCTTTATTTCCGTAAGATATTTACAAGAAACATGGATCCATGTGCTTAGTTTGATTTTCTTAGTCTTTTAAGATGTCCAATTTGACATTATTTCCGGCCGGTCATGCACAAGTAATTATTAACCACTCTACTTAGATGTAAATTGGACTGAAGTTGTTTTTCAATGTTCTATAATCTATAACCAACATATTACATCCAATGTTTTACATATTAATAATGAAGTAACTTACTGACCTTTCACAGATACGTTGAAATTAACAAATTGGCAAAAGTCAAAATTTGAACTTTCAGGCAAACACATTGCAAACGGTTACTGACATTCCCCGTCCATATAAATAATATCATTGGCAATTAAACTGTTAAACAGTTGACTCATGTTGAAGGAGTTACAACACAAACAGTCACAAAACTAGTGATAATGAAGTGTTCTGAGAGTTTTATGCTGGTAACCTGGTATGTAGACCATAAACCCAGTTCTTTATACTATGTAGAGGTACTCAGACCATAAGGCTCACAAATGGTTGTTGTCTAATAATATATCTGTACAAAGCAGTACAATGATATTTGTAACATTTAGGCAGGTTCTACTTCTAAAGATCTAACTGAGACCTAAATTAGACCATTTATTGTTAAGGAAACAAATGCAACCTTTTTATATAAGTGATTCAAATAAAATGTGGGTTACTCATCAATGCTATCAATTATGGGTACTAGCAATTCACATAAAGATCATGTATAGATCTATTACACACTAATAACAGCAACAGAATCGGACAGACTTATAGCACATTGACCGATAGTTACCAGTCACAGGAATACAAATGCTAGAAAAGGTAACCAGTTTATTCTAGACTGAGGTTGTGAGAAGACAGGTGCAGTAGGTGAGGAACTTGGGAGAAAACAAAGAAAATTATTCCATTCCTGCGGTAAAATAGACAGGCATATTTAGGCATATGAATGATAAAACTGTACACACTGGCCCATACTGAACACAAGATCAGGCCAGTACCAACATGGCACAAAAAGGATCCCACTTCACCTCCAGCCACACTTTTACAGAAATCAATAATTATTGTTCACTAAGAATATGAAAACATAATGCAGTCTTCAGATTTGTTAAATATTAAGCATAAAGATGTGTGCCTAATTTAGTTTTTTGATAGACTATCCACTGAAGGTACAGTACAAAAGGAGTCCAGTGCAATACCTACTGTATAGTGTATTGCTATATATTCCAAAATGGAACACATACAACACAGTTTGGACACAGTTAGTACCACAAATCTTCAGAGATAACCAGTGGCATGTTACAATATATGCAAACCACTAACATCCTCCTCACACTATCCGTATATCACTGATGTGATTAATAACGACAAAACTAATTCCATTGGAAATGCGAGACCTAGTAGGGTTCCGCCTTTGAAGTGTTCAAAAAGCCACACTGCAGCCCAGCACCAAAGGGCAAATGTGATGACTTTGTTGGTATAGGGGGTTACGCAGCCCTCTAGCAACAAATTCCATTAAACTTGGTCCACAGTTGCAACAGTAACAAAACTTTATATTTCATTTTTGTCACTACAAGCGTTCCATCAATTACAAGTTCCTGTCGCTATTAAAATGTTTGCTCAAAAATTTCGGTTAAATTGACTCTTTGGTCATGAGCACCTTAGGTGAGGTAATTAACTCTAGGCTATGACAGTTTAGAAAAGGTTTCTTAGTCATTGTACTTGGCATTTTTGCCAATGGATCATATGGGGGGTACAGTATTTGTACAATTATTTCCCATGCTGAGACTTGCAATGTTGTGAATATTATGGTATAATTTTGACAACAGTTTGAGTGTAACATGCCTAATGTGTTCATGTATGGCGGACAAACCAAATAGTATGCCTAATGCATACTGTGTTCGTGTATGCTGAACATCCACCTAGAATGAAAGAAGGCTCCGAGGCAATTTACAGCACCTTATCAGAAACAGCAGGTCTTGTCAATATATCCAAGGCCGCACAAAGTTGTACCAAAGAGTATTCCAAGTTGCTGAGGACTATCATAAAATGTAAATACTGTAAACAAATTTAAAGCTGAATGATATTAATATGTCACTTCCTCAGTCCTGACTGGCATCTGGTCATAATATTCATCTCCCTTCTAAATGTTGTGTTGTTTTATTTCCCAGGAAATGACTTCTGATTTAAAACAAAGTTATTTTGAGTTTTTGGTTTTTACCCCCCAGTTTTGAACCTTCACAACAATATCCTGCAAAACACAACACATGGACATTATAATACTGCCTAGTTTTGCTGCCCTTAATCTCACAACAGATGTTCAGTAACATTCAGAATTTTTTTTTTTTTTTTTGGAGTAAACAGGGCCCTGTTTTATAGCAAATGTAGATAGCCAAACCTTCTTCTTGCACATAGAATTGTGTGGAAGATTGGCATTACCTAAAGGATAATTAGGATGATAAATGATAATGCATTAAAGACACATTCAAACAAAACTGCCACTTTCTTATTTCTTACTTCCTATGTTACTCATTGATATTTTCAGTGGGTAATTAAGAGTAACTAACCTGCATTACTCAAATGTTTCTTCAAATTTTCTGTGTCAACTTTTTTCAAATAAATAACTTTACACTGTACTTACATCAAGTCACAAATTAATGTTTATGCTGAGTTAGATGTTTAATGTTCACCGTGCTTGGTCCAGCATGGTATGTAATATCGAGATTAATGTACAAACATTCCTTAGTCCCTGACAATAACAATTAATTCCACATTAACCCACTTTCCCAAGAGTGAAGTAATGTACCCTAACATTTAAATTCTGTGATAAAGCATTACTGCATCTAAAACTATTAGTTTTCAACATATTGCCATGAATACAAATTCAGTTTGCTTTAAATAGATTTAGTTTGAGTTTCCAACTGGCCGAGTATCTTGACACTAGTCACACTTAAGACTTCACACATAACACTGAGGCTAGCATCATCTGTTTATCATCAGTCCCTAATCACATGGATAAGAGGATAAAAGCTGTTAATGACCCCAACCACAAAAGCAAGATTCTTGAAATGCCCAGAGATCGCCAACTAACACAGCTTGTTTCCATATCACAAACAAAGAATAGCAATCATATCACAGAGGAGATAAAATAGTTTGACTAGTCTCATTTCAGTTAGCACACCAAGGACATTAATTGATGTGGAAGTCTACAAGCCTTCTCAATATCTCCACTGAATGCCATTAAATCCTATCTGTGGAGTGTAGATGCCAGCAGACTTCAAGATAGCTTCAGTTCCTCGGAGACAAAACCCTATAATTAAAACTGAACTAGAACAACAACACCGATGGCATCTATGAGGAGGAGGGCTTGCTTTGATCTTTACAGTTTCTACAACCATCACTTTTCTCTATATAAACAAACAGCAAAATAATATGAGTGTTCAGGGATCTTGAACAAGGTCTTTAAGTTTATAGAAAGTTCTTTTGACAATTGAAACAGTTTCAACAAATTTAAGAACCTCAAGACAGTCTAATGCAATGACTTGCTTTCATCTGCTGGAGAGCTAGCAATGCTATTCACATTAATGTAACATTCAACAGTTGATTTTGATCAATTCACCTACATGCTTTTTGATACCAAAATCACATGACTATATGACACACACATGTTTATAATGACATTCACGTTGAAACTTTTGAAATTCGCTAAATCGCTTTTACATCAGATTAATATTTATCAAAAAAATTGTCCGGGTGACCAAATAAATGATTAGCAAATCAGTGTAAGAAGAACTGGCTTGTAGCTTCAATTGGTAAAACAACCATCAAGGTATGAATAGGGCAAGATTTTCAGCATTACCACTGTTGAAATGGGAAAATCACCAACGGACGCTTGAAGCAGCTTGTTGTATTGATATTCATATTTTCATGTCATTAAAGACTTGAATTATCAAAATCTCACAACAAAAGGATGTTCAAATTTCATGTGTGAATTACCAATTTACCCATGGCATGTGATTTGTAGATCTTTGACTTTTGCAAATCTGTCTAGATGATCATAAAACATTGACAAAAAGTTTTAAAAAGTTTTGTGAATTGTACAGAACTCACTTTATCTTTACTTTTAAAAAGAGAATATAGGAGGGTCCTTAATATCAAAGTTCAAATTATCAATTGAAATCTTATTTTGAAAACGGCTTGACTGGATTTAGTCAAATAAGTTAGCAAGAAATTTAAATTTCTCCTGGAACAACCAAGTTTATCAATATTTTCATAATAATTTTGATAGTACTGTGATTCATGCCATATTAATTGTTAAATCTCAAAAAGATGAACGCATGTACAGTACTGCATGTATTGTTCCTTGTCAAAACTTTGTAACTTCTGTAATAAAGTACTTCTAAAAATCCCTGTCTGGGTACGAACTACAAAATTACAAAACATGAATTTACTGTCCAAAACTCTAAATCTTGTTAAAAAATACTTCTTAGCAACACTTGCACTTCTTTTATTCAGAATGTACCAATCGCACATAACATGTACACTAGTAAGGATTAATTACCAAGCTGAATAATTGTCACTCCTCCCTGATCTATGATATAGGACTGTTTCTGTTAGTCACACAACTTTCGAAATTACACTAGTGTCTCGTAAACACTACAGTATACCACTGTATCATCACAGATCAATTTACATATTTGCTGTAACCAAGGCAAAAAGTAATTGATTTTCATATTTTAATCTGTGAACTATGAAATTGTCTGTTGCTTTGCTTCATCTTTTTCAACCTATACTAATTACTTCTAACAAGTCTCTGTAAATTCACATAGAGGAACAAAAGTGCAAACCCAGGTCAGATTTTACATCCACTAGTTTCTTGCATCTCACAGGGATAGAGGCCTAAGTCCCCCAGGACTAAGATTCACGCTGTGTTTATTTGCTTAAAGGAGTAAAGGTAACATTGGGCGATTCTGATCTAGGACATGTGAAAAGAGTTAAATGGTCATTCAAGGAATATAAAACAACTCTGTGGCCAGAGGCAGCCCATGTGGGATAAATATTCACTGTACGCTCCACGGTTGGAGAAACACATGAGCCTGGTTGGGGGACTTCCTGTTTCAGGGAAGTCTAAAAGAAAATATCTCTTACTTAACGCTTGCAAACAAGTGTTTTTCATTTTCAAAATGTAAGAATTTGTATTAATACTCTTGAAGGTTACATCTTTACGATAACACATGGCAACATTAACGCAACATATGTGGTTGGACAGACATACAAAGATGATCAGTTCACCATAAATTTACTTGGGGAACTTAATTTACCAAGGGCTACACATGTTGTTCTACTGGCCATGAATGTACCAAAAAAAAACATTCAAGTTAGCTGAGGATTCGATGAAAACTGAATTTGCTTCGAGAAATTGGGCAGTTGGGAGACAAAAATAAATGAGTGTTTCTTTAATTACTAACTAGGTCTTGTAAAGTTTCCATTAAAAAACATTGCCCAGCTGTTGAGCAACTGTTTGCACTTGGTCAACCACTTAGAGCAATCTTGCCAAACGTTCTGAGTATTTGAGTTAAGGTGGAAATTGCACAAACTGTACACACTTCTTGATTTCTTCATTAAAAGGACATTAGTTGGTACTTAGTAAGATAATAATGTCACTTTGTTCTAAAATACAAATAATTATATTTCAAAAAATTCAAAATATCGAAAATGAATAGAAAAAAAATCCATAAAAGTGCCTTAAAGTTTTCACCTTCAATGTTCTTTACAGAAAAGGTTTGATCCCATAGCATATATGCCAGACTCGCTTTAATTAGTTGGGAATTTTTTTTTTTTTTGCATCTGGGAAGACATGTGCTGAAACCTCAAGCTGATATACTATTACATATATATGTGAAGTTATTTCCTGTAGTATAACCTGCAAATGATAGTACAGTACATCATGAAGGACTTAAGGAAAATTTCCTTAGGTGAGGTTTACCTGAAAAAGTTTCTCTGAATCATTCAAACAAACCCTAGAAAAAAAAAAAAACTTTATTCCAAACATTTACGGTTAGTCTCATCTACAGGTACTGTTGAGATATATTTGGGTGAAATTTTCAACGATTGCTTTAAAAGTTCCTTATTTTAGCAACTACTAAAACAACACTGTTCAATTTAAACATCCATTAGCGTATAACAAGAGACTGTGCAAATCATGTTACTAGTGAATCTGGATCCCCCAAAGGCGGATTGGCAAATTTATATTTATTATGGGCATAATCAATCCAAGCAGCTTTGTGTATACAACTCACTAGCCAGTTTTAGCCCAGGATGTGGGACTTTCAAACAAATTTACTAGCCTGATGTATAAATCATGCAGACACATCATGGCAACATGTAATCCCTATTCTAATGTTTTGTTCATGCCAAATTGTGCATTGTAATACAGCACATTATGTCCAAAAGGTCTCCTTGAAACTTTCAGCTGCAATTGTAACAGTGCACTAGTCTCTGCAATTATGCTATCACTGTTTTAATATTAAAACTAAAAAGTTACATTAGTACAGTGTTGTTCATTATACCTGTACACTTAGTTACTAACATTCCAAACTAATGATACTGGTTCCCAATGTTACTAGTACATTGGTTGGTCTACATCTGCTCTGAATTACAGAAAACTCAATTGGAAATTTGACACTGACAAATGTCACACACTTGCACAGTACTTATCTAAATCTTGTGGAAGTAACACACTTTGTCCTTGGCTGGGTTAAAAATTAATTTTCAAATTCATCTATCATCTGACTGTTCATATAAAATACAGTCACAAAGGAATGCAGTGAAAAAAATATTACTTACAAGTGTAAGTTGTATGTAAATGATTCTTGCTAAGTTAATTCGATGGAATCATTTTCTTCAAGACAATAACCAGCAAAAGTAGAGACACAAACAGCTGCTGTGTGCAAATCTTTAGTCAATTAAGTGTCCATGAAAATTAGCTCAACAAAACATATGGGCTAGCTAGCTGGAACTGTAATGTGTAATGATGTTGAAAAAAATTAACTTTATCTCTCTCCATAATTGGCAAACTCTTCCAGCTGTAGATAAATTTTACGATCCATGGCAGCTACACAAATTTTTGGGTCGCACCCCAATCGATGTAGCAATAGAATCCTTGTTAGTCTGTTATGAGTGACCAGGGTGGATAGATTCTCAAAATAGCTTTCCAGTGGTTGTTGACAAACTGTTACTGGTACTTTTTTGGCAAATAACCCTGCATTACCATTTATACTACCTAATAATGTATGTGTGGAAGCAGAGCCAAGGGAACAACTTTTTTCAACAACGTTAAAATGCATTGAGATTCAAAATACTCTCTTTAAACATTAAGAGTTACTTTGAAACAGAAGCGATTGCAATGTCTTAATAATAGCAACACATCTATATTAAACAAATTATTAGAAAATATTGATGAAATTGTAGCAATTCATTGCAAGTGATGCTAGTGTGCTAATAGTGGCAGCTTATATACTATTATGGCAAAGAATGGAATGCACTTGAAATTCACTTGCATGATCATATATAAGTTACAAATATTACAATTTCCACACAATTGCAGAATACAATGCAACTAGACAACTTATCGGCATAGCCGGTTACACTGGCTCCACAGTCGGCATGCAATGGAAAGCTTAGTCAATGTCAGATTGAGAGAGGGCAATCTGCTAAATCTGCTAACGTAGCCAACAGAGCCTACAAGGCTAGGGAGCTATCTAACGTTGGACTTAAAAAATAATTTTAAATAAAATCCTGTATGAATTCCAATATATGAAATACATGAAAATTCCACCTGCTCAGTTTTAACGTAGCCAGTTGAGCCACAGGGCTAAGTAAATTTGGACTTATGATATTTTTCAAAAAAACTGCTGCAAAAAGATCTATGTTGAGTCGTTCTCAAAAGCAATTTGTCAACGAGTGATTTTGCTAAAAAGTTTTGCCTAGCCTAGTCTGAAAGGGAAGCCACAAGTTTTTTATAAATTGTTTGCTAGTTGCCTGGTATTCTGCACTTACTCCATCCTTCCGTCAGTACAACACGTACATTAAAAAGTTTTACAATTTTTTCCAGAAGTGCATCATAATACTATTAATTGGCTGATCCAAGTAACATCCTCTGTGAGTGTAGTGGGGTACCGATTGCACTAGGTCACCACCCAAAATTTGTCAGGCTTATTTGGAACACTGAGTGACTTTAATAATAACTACTTTGTTCATACATTTGATCTAAAAAGTAGGGCAAAGCTTATCATTGGTTCTCCTTATGATATTTAGTATAATGTAGAATTAGTATGACTTACAAGTTAGTACTAGGAGTAAACAATACAAAAAAAAACATGAACAGTATGATTCCTGACAAAACTTTCTTCGGGCAAGATTCATTAACTTAGCTACCTACCTGAAAATATGTAAACACAGCTCTAACATATTGGATCCTATCTGCACTATAATTATCAACTGACTTTAAATTTAGGTCCCATCTGACAAAACTTTAACAGGCATGGACCCTAATTTTTGGTTAACAAGGCAGATATTCTAGCCTAAGCAATAGTTACTGTAATGACTGCCTATACTTACTAATACAATAGTGTGCGCCGTTAGAGTAGCCCATGGCTACATCAATTCAGAGGATTTTTAGTGTTGGCCATATCGGCGAACTATCAAGTTTCTTAACTTCGCGCAGGATAAACAAATGATTATTAAAAATAACAATATAATACAAACCTTGGGCGCAACTGATCCTAGAGGACGCAAAGTATAATACCAGATGCACTGCAAAACGAATATCCTTGATCAACGTTATTTCCATGTCTCGAGATAAAACTTCGGATAGCTCTAACGTGAACGGTGGCTTGTTGCGAAGTGACAACTTGCGCTTTCCGTTACAAAACCCCTCAGGCACCGTCTGGTGAGTGCTGGTAACTTTGCAGTCCGTCAATTTTTACCCAAATCGTAGTCAAGCCAGTTGTTAAAGAAAGCTTTCCTACCAGAATCGTAGAGCCATTTCTCACATCCGTGTTGGGTCAAGGTCCACACTGTTTGCGTCAAATGAGATGGAAACCTGAAAATTCAAAGAGAACACAGAAACAAAATAATCCAGTGTTTAGTTACTTAGCTTCCGCACATCACCCGATGTAATACAACGGCAGCTGTATATCGGCGTGCTGGATTTTCATGAATGGACTGCAATCTATGCGGTAGAGTTTATTCCCTGGTCCAAAATTATAACCTAGTAAATGAAACCTCAAAAATATCACTTCATCTGTCTCTTATGCTCTCTAAGTATATTTATTTTTTACTGAAAAATATTGGTGATACAAGATGTTGTTTCTAACGTCATATATTTGTGGTCAATATGAATGTTAAAATTAAACCCCTTTAAAATAGTGTAGAGGGCCACTAGTTTGTTGTCAATTCCAAGGAGGGAACTCGTTGCGGTGTCGCTCGACAGTTTTTGCTGTGACCGCTTCCGCAAGTCCTTTTGCAAATCACCTTTCATTAATTTATGGCGTGTATTCGAGCATTAAATTGAACAAACTCGAGCTTGTTTTCAAGAATACCGCTAGAGCCGTACATAAATCACAATAAGCTGCGGGACTACAATGGGGGGTATTATTTTTCACACATTTCTTTGTTCCGAGACGTGTCTGGATCTTCTTACCGTCCCAAGCAGGATTTGGCTGGAATATAAACGAGTAATATCCCTAGAATAGATGCGAAACTGTCTATTTGCACTTTTCAAGCCCGCTGTTGCTCGCAAAAGATACGTTTGGTTAGAAGAAAGGAAGCTAAGACGTGTGTTGTCTCACTTCTGTTGATCGAGTTATCAAGTATTAGTAATCAAACGAAACATGTTATCAAAACAAAGCATATCCTGTAGATTTTCACGTGTTACAATATCTCGTGTTTTTCACTTGAAATAGCCGCATGTCTTTGCCGCTCAAGTTCATCCTTTGTTTTTCAATACCGTTAAATAAAAATATAAAAAAGTCCCATTAAACATTGTGATAATACTAACAGTATCGATGAAAGGGCAGACTTAAAAGATTATAGACTTACTATATTAGTAAGTTTGTCAGTGCAGTAAACTTAAGCTGCGTTCTCACTTCTCTCTGGTCCACTGAGCCTACTGTACATTAAATTTCATACTTGGTCTGTTCCTTTCAACCCATTTTCATATGATGCAGGTAAGCGGTGTCTGTCAGCGGAAATTAAGGGAGGGCTGCAGGGGCGGAGGGGCATTAGCTTCCAGGGGCAAAAACTTCTTTTATAGGGCTTTCGCCGCCGCCGATCTATCTAATTGAACGAGTCATGTTGAAAATCGTGTTTATGGTACCGTAAAATGGACAATACTATGAAACAATTTCTTTGAAAGTGGATTTTAATATGTGAACTTCACTATATCACCGCGCCTTTCCCCTTTATTAATATTTCATACATTTACCATATGGTTGTAGCTTACCGAACTGGTGTGGGAGAGTCATGCGGCGATACAGCGGAGCGTCAACCAGCCAATCCCTTGGAGGCCCGGCCGCACACTGCAATTGTATAGAAGCAAGCAGATGTTATCCATGCTACTTACTCCTAAATACAATCTGAACCACAACAGCTAACAACACTCAGCAAAGTTTGCGGCTTAGAGAATCTTAACAAGCCGTCTTCCTATATACAACAATTTACAGTTAGCATTGCATATAGCTTCATTTTTGCGTGGTGTTGCGAATTTCCAGTAATTTACCCAACTAAGTACCGATTATTGCAAGATTGGGCAATAATTGACCAAATTAGAACACTACGCTGGATATTTTCACGAATAATGGTATTTTATGGCAAGCAAAACTGATTATGCAATGTCACAAATGGTGTGACGTTTTCACAACTATATATACATCAAATGAAACTTAGACTCGATTTAAGAAGTAATGTCGAAAAGTAAGTGTTTTCCAAAGTTTTCGAAGTATAAACTGAATTGATATCTCTCATAAAACCAAATTGCAAGACATATTATTTTTTGGTAGAATTTCAAATGATGCATGAGCGTCCAGCTTCCTCGGCTAAACTTGCTGTAATTGGTAACACAGAACTGAAAAGCACGACAGAGAACGTATAAGGGACACTTTTATTTCTTAAATAAATCACATGTAGGTATACAAAATGTCTCTATATCATATTCACCCGTTCGAGATTGAGAGTACAGTATACAAGGGAGAGGGGTGATATTCTGGCCATGGTCTCGCACTCTCGCTATATATAACTTGAGGTTAGCAAAGTCTTTTTCACTATCTTTCTTTCTTATTATATTTGGCAATGCAGTTAGTTTTATAGGCTAAATTAGGTTTGCAAGTTTCTCTCTATACAATCTCATCGGCTGATCTGTCTTGCAAGAAGACACTTATTGTACAGAATGATGATTTACTACAAGTTTACTACAGGTTCCATACCACCTCAGAATTAGTCCGATTTCATTGTGACTGTGTGGACTCTGTAGCTTTGTGACCAACACAGAAGTTGTCCATTTTTTTACCCTAATGTATACCCTTGATTAAGAAAGGCCAACTGGAATACTAGCAGACCAAATCAAGTGGCTAACATTCCAATGAAGAAAACGGAGAACTAAATGAGCAATTACTTGTGAAATAACTATGATTAACGATTGTGTTCTGGCACAGCTTCTCGCTGCTTTACTTGTTTGCGATGAACAGTATATGAACAAACGCGACAATTTGGCGTTCTGATGGTCTTTGTTCATCATCCCTTCAATGATGTATTAGATGCCTAGCCTATTCTATTCTTTGTCCATTTTGTGGTGGCTAAAGGCTTTACGATTGTTAGTTGGAAAACATTGAAACCAGATCGTCCTCAGTACAACAAAACAAGCAGTCACCTGTAAACATTACTGATAAGGCCTCGTCATTTGGAGAAGAACTAATTCGCTGATTCCTATTTTTGTCAACGAGACGTTATTCTGTTGCGAAGAAGCGTAAATTAAGCCCCAATCCCACAAGATGTTTATTATCGAGTCACCGAAGGTCATCAATGCTGCCCCAAAAATATACTAGAGAGCAAGAAAATGGTCACATATCACTAAACGTTTTTGCCCTTAACTACTACCAACATCTTTGGAGCAGAATTTTTCAATAATATCAACTTCCTCAAAAATCTTGAATAATTTATTGGTGACCAACTTCCAATAAAAATATTTTGGGGTGACCTTGAGCATTTCTAGCTGGCTTAAAAGTGTCAGAAATCATGACCTTGAACTAGTGTTGTTTCACAAACGTCATGTGAAAACTCAGCATGCATGCCCTAAGTGCGTGCTGTTGTGTTTGTTTCAATTTGGGTTTTAATTTTGGGATGTCTTATGATATCATAATCAACAGTTAAAGGAAAGATAAAGTACATGAAAAAACATTTTTTTAGTCTACAGAGGGCGCGCCACCAGCAGGGAATGATGACATAATGTTGTATATAATAATAATAATAATGATAATAATAATAATAATAACAACAATAATAATAATAATTAAAAAAACCCAAACCATTACAATAAATTTGTGAGATAGGCTACATCATGGGTTTGTATTAAACTGAGCCCGAGGCGGAACCTCTTATACTTATGGGATGAAGGTGGGCCTTTAGCTCAGCCCCCAATAAACACAGAACTGACATTACAAACAATCCTAGTGTACCTGCAGAAAAAAGGTATATAAGACGTCTATGTGGTACAACCTACACACTCGAATTCTTCAAATTTGTTCAAAAGTTGCAAAATATAGCACCATTTTGCTTCCTAGGCATTCTCCATTTTACATAAAATTATCAAAGGGGGGGAAGGGCCACCCTCCCCTTGGTTCCCTCCCTTTGCCGACAATATCACATAATATCTTAGTCCCCACCCCAACCCCCCCCCCCATCCCGTACGAAAATGGGTGTGTGACCCTCAGGAGCTGAGCAACTTGTATTTCTAAATGGAGGAGCCCATTGAGATGTCTTAAGACTATAGTAACATCATATTAAGAATTGTACAATTCTGTGAGAAAAGCAAAATGTTGCTTTCAGGTTTGAAATGTTCATCCGGTATTAATCGGCCATAGTTTGTTTTCTTTCAACTTGACTCACCCGACAACCAGACTGACATTTCTCGTGCTGTCTTCACAATCTTCAATGTGCCTCATTTCCAACCACAAATAACCCCACCTTTACCCGTCTTGAACCACAAATTAACCCATTTTATTTCCTAAGTAGGACAGCCTTCACTACATATGACGATGTCAAATTCACTTGATTCCGTTCTTTGCAAATGTATGTAAAGAAATGGACTTTAATAATAAGTGTCCCCTTTTAGTGAGTAGAGCATTTACAGAGTGGGGTGGGGGTAGGTGGGGGGGGGGACCACCTGCACGGTAATATAACAAAAGTCACTCATCCTCTGGTGTCGCTGAATCACGTGGGTCAGATATTAATAGCTATAAATAATCATATGTGAGTGTTCCAGGTTCCAACTTGATCTGTATCAGCATGTACAAGGATCAAGACATAAGATTGTACATCATAAACAACACGTTATTCGATTTCTTGATCTGAGACGCTGTGAAGTGTAGGCCACCCACCTCGGTGACTCAACGTGGCGCGATACCCTTCTAATCAAAGATCCCTAATAAACATGCTTATCGCAAGTTCAAGAACCCTTCGATAACTTCATAACACATACGTGGGTTATTAGCCAGAAAGAACCGACAGAGTCTGGAGATAGGCTGCACCTCATGGAAATAGAATATTAAAGGGTGACCGAAAAATACAAAATTATCAACCCTCGGGCTAACTTGTATCAATTTCAATTCATGAGCGTATGACAAACATGGAACATGTTTACCCTGCACGGAGTCTCAGAAGCTGTGTTGAAAGGTGCAGATTTTGTACCCTACAGCTAATAATAGGGCGGATGGAAGTATACGTACGCAAGTACAAACAATATCCAAGTATGGAACGCGAAAAGGAAAACTTATTTCGTTGTCTAAACTATGTTAATTGTTCTTTTCTACGTAACTTACTGCCAACGAATCATTTATCCATCGTGTCATGTTGTGATCACACTGAAAATGCTTTAATTTAAGCAATGCAATATTAAACAATAGACATTGATAAATTCAAGTCCGTAATGACATGGGTCAAGAATGAACTGGAAATTGTGGGTAGGGGTGGGGTGGGTGGGGTGGGATGAGAGGAACCCTCTGGATACTTGCACCGGGGAGGACCAATTATGATTTTACCTTTTCCATGTACTTCCGTACATTACCATATGCATTTTGTCCTATACTTGATGCATTGAATGACATCATTACACGAAAATATTTTAAATGGTATAAGGGAGGATTTATCAAATATGTTTTCAAATATATTGGTATTTGGTTTGTTAAAGTTTATTTTAGTTCAAGAAGAAGTCAATTTAATGCAGTGTTTTCCAGTGAATGTATTCTTAACAAATTCGTTTTGTCTTCAGGCATATTTCTTTGGCATCTGGGATGGTATAGGCCTTCAGTTTTTAGTGAAATAAAAAGACCCCTTTAAAAGAATGATTTGTTTTATCATCCACTAATGTTCGTGCCTTATCTCGTCTTATAAAAACTAAACCCTACCGTCACTTCTACGCGACTAATGTGGACCAATCAAACTGGAATTTTATGTCCCAACGACTAAACACGAAACCGACAAACTCTTCCATGAGCACCCTCTATAATCTAACTTTCAATTTCAGAAAGCGAACTTCCTCTACATTATTGGATACTTTAAATTCGGATATTAAAATCTTGGAGACTCTTAATTCAAATAAGGCAGATGAAACTCGACCAAAAATGTCCAAACATGTAAAAGAGGCACATTCTACCCGAATTTGACTTGTATTTATTGAATTACTTCAAATTAGGCGGTCTTTTAAACTTTGAGGTCAGATATTGCTGCTGAGGAAGATAGCTGATAAACTTTCCCCCATTCCAAGGTTAAGGTAAGTTACAGAGAGAAAACTTATTAATTGATGCATTTTAATGATGAAAACTTTGAGATCAAAACGGGTGGTTTAGTAAACATATGCATGGGTGGAGGAGGTGAAA
>JAAAKB020000009.1:800716-815328 GCA_010014835.2 Apostichopus leukothele | reverse complement strand
TTGTTGCCTCGATCGAGTTTGTTGCCTCGATCGAGTTTGTTGCCTCGATCGAGTTTGTTGCCTCGATCGAGTTTGTTGCCTCGATCGAGTTTGTTAAACTGTGCTGCTATTCAATAATTGAATGTACAATGCACACGTACGCACACATAACACTATGCTACTGCTACACACAAAAAAGCGCAACTGGTATACACAACATAATATAAATAGGCTACATGTATTTTGTCGAGGTTTATGCCGAAACTAAAGTTAGAAAATTAAAAATGACGGAGAGGGATCAGTTAGCACATTTGGTTGACCTTGGTTATACGAACAGAATAATAGCAGAGATCATGGGTGTCTCAGAGAAGTCTGTGAAGAATCTGCGGAAGAGTTACAACCTTAGGAATAAGGATTTATATCGCCAAGTTAACGGTAAGGGCGACTAGGATTAGGACTAGGCCCATAGATATACTACATGTAGGCCCATAGATATACTACTAGGCGGCAAGGCCCCTACATGTAGGTCAAGAATTTGGGGTGTTCAATACTGCAGGTCCTTGAAACGTACACGAAATTTCCCCTCGATAAGCGGTGCTTATTGCAGATTGCACTGCGATCTCGCATGTGCCCAAATGTTCATATTTACTCTTGAAATTCACTCCCTTTATGCTTCATCACACAATACACTTGTGACTTGTGCGATAAACATATTTCATACCACATAGGCCTACCATAAATTGGGAGAAAATTAGGGCAACGTTAACTCCTAGGCGCCTAGGCCCAAGGTTGCAAGTATGTAGCCATTTTCACATTGAGTTTGGTCACGGCGACACAAGTTATAAACATCATTTTATCAAAATCGTAAACATTTCAAGATTGTATGTAAATAATCAGTAGCCAAGAAAAAGACAGAGGTTTTAAATTGTATTTGTGTGAAAAGTATTGTGATATATGTAAAGGTATATCAGTTAGGCCTATATACAATTATATTACATTTTTGGTCGGTCTCTTATTTGAGGGCATATTTTGTGTACAAGTTTCAAGGACCTTGTAATAGGTTTTTGTAACGTACTGTAATTACTAGGTCCTGCTCATGGACTAGGTTAGGACCAAACAATTCTGTTGACCTAAGTTAACTTTATATAGGCACTAGTCAATGCTGTAGAAAGGAAAGCCAATATCTTAAAATGTAGCCTAGGTGTACGGTGGAAGTTTTAAGCTGCGGGTGAGCAGCTTAATAAGTCATCATGTCTCTCCGTCTGTTCATCACGCTCATCACATACGCCAAAAATGTTCATATAATTCGAACCGTAGATGCTATGGAGTTGAAAGTTGGGATATATAGTCAACATTTAGTGGCCAAAATTTTGAAGGTCATTTGGATTGGTCATTTCAGGTCAATTGCAGTCAAATTTGCGCGCAGCTACCGAGACGTTTCTCGTGCTTGTTTCTTGTCAGATTACTTTCAGTATTTTTTCATCCTATAATTTCTGATATTGCTTTATATCATGACATTACAACAAGGTATGCCAGTGGCAGTGTATCAGGGTGTGTATCAGAGCAAAGCCACACATGACTCAGAATGGCCAAGACAGACTAATAATGGTGTACATTTCTTGTTATTGGTCAAGATTACTATATGCCCCCTGATCAGCTCCCTGACCGCAAAATCCAAGTAATCCATTGTTTCTTTATTTATAGATGCACAACTAGATGAGATGGTGATTGCCGCACTCACAAGGAGCCAAAATTATCGAGAAAAGATGGTCCATGGACTTTTGGCCTCAAGAGGAATAAAAGTTCAACGTCAGAGATTGCGTCACTGTCTTCGAAGGGTTGATCCAGTGGGTGAGAATTTAATTTGTCATTTACTTGATTCGCATGATTGATGATCTCTGTTCGAATTATGCCCAACAACAAGTGAGTGGATCAAATGTTAATAAACTGAGGAGAGTCTCCAGCCAACCTAAAGCTAGATGAGTGGATAACAAAGGTGTAAATTGGAAGAGAAGCTGGTAAATCATTTATTCATCATGGATTACCAAACAAAGATGAGTCAGATTATGGTACTGCATCAATTGTTACAGTGCCCACTACTGAATTGGCATACTTTCGAACCAACCACTGGGGAAATTCTGTGGAACCCTGTGCACGACATTGGTGCTGACATTAAATTGAAAAATTACATATGTTATATGCAGTTTAGGCCTTCTAAGTTGGATTTGCTCTATACGAAGAAGTATATCGGAAATTCACACACTTATATGACCTTTATTTTGAAAATTGTTATCAACAATAGGCATCTCAATTGTTCAGTACCATATTTAATATTGATTTGCATGATATAATTGAAGAAAAAAAACATTCCACAGTAGCATTGGTTTTGGAGACAAACAATAATAAATCCCTTTCTTCTTTTTAATACATTGTTTCTCACAGGGGTGGAAAGGAGGAAGGCAGCCACACTACACAGAAGAGTATATCATATTGATGGACCAAATTCTGTTTGGCACATAGATGGCAATCATAAATTGATGAGGTATATTGATTTCCACTGTTCCATTGTTCACTCTTATTCCTGCAAGTTACGATATTAGCTATCTGTCCCCTTATCAATAGTAAGTATCTGAGATATGGTACTATACATAGGGTAAAACACATACATACATAATTTTTAATGAATTTGAAAAAAAAATGCCATTCCTGGTTGTGACCAGGGCAATATACACTGTTGTTGTTTGGATTACAGTGAAATGTCGTTAACATTTTGCTAAATTTTATTGCTGGAAAGTTTGAGTCACTTGAAGGGAATATGTGTCACGTCAATTTTTTTTTAAATGACTTTTTACCCATGTGAATCATTCCATTTTCAAATAGTTCATGTGTAATGTACTGTCTTAAATTAGCAGTAACTTTATGACGACAATTCTTATGAAAGGCTCGTTTCTCTTGTGCGACATGTGGTGATATTTCCGAAAGACGCTGGCTACCTAACCACAATCCATCTCTATATTTGCTGTGTATTGTAACAAACATTTGTTTCTTTTTGTTTTCAAGGTGGCGGTTTGTCATCCATGGTGGTATAGATGGGCTACAGCAGGATACCTGTCTTCATGCATTGCTCATCTGATAACAAAGCAGAAACCATGCTTTCATCATTCCAAAAAGGGGTACTAGACTATGGACTCCCAGAGAAAGTGAGGTCCGACAAAGGAGGTGAAAATGTACTTGTATGTTCTTTCATGATGAACCACCCCCTTCGTGGGCCAGATACAAGGCCATTTATTACTGGTCGCAGTGTGCACAATCAACGGATTGAACGCTTATGGAGAGATGTTTTCACGGTAGGTGTTGGTGTAATAATGTCATGTTTGACCTAAATTTAATATCATCTATTATAATGAAAATGATACTAATCTGCAGGCCTATGAAGTGACTCACCAACACAATTCAACATATTAAATGTTTAATTGTTTTGATTTATGTACCAATTGCTATTTACCTTTATTTTATAATTTTTTGGCTACTTAATTGCTAATTAATTGCTTAATTGAATTATCATATCACAGCTTACATGTTTATGCAGTATATCCAACAATCCTTATAATCATAATCTCACCAGAACTCCCTTGCTTGGTCTGTATTGACCTTAAATGACATTGGAACTGAACCGAAAATAGGTTTCATTTACAATTTGGCAGAGCAACATGCAAATTATGAGTGTGTTATAGTTTGGAGGTCAGTGTTCTTTAAATATGTCATGAAAATAGTTGTTGTGTTTGACATCTATTTCCCATATAACCTTGGACATGTACTGAAACAATTGGACTCCCATGAGGAAGTCACATTCTATATGGAGAAGCTACGTTCGAAATTGAGAATGCACCCATGAGCAGCCGTATTATCTTCCTAAGCTTACTTGACAAGCTCGGACCATATCTTGCCCCCACCTTTACCCGTAATTTGTCGTTTTTTTATACAGGGTTGTACAAGTACGTACCACACGCTCTTCGGGAAAATGGAGGATGATGCTCAGCTAGACATTGCAAATGAAGTTGACATTGCTGCTCTACATATGGTATTTCTTCCCATCATAAACAATCATTTGAAGACATTCCAAAGAAGCTATATCCACCACAAGATTCGAACTGCTGGGAATAAAACTCCTCTTCAACTTTACCACACAGCAATAGATGGAGGACATCATGTGGATTTCATCAGTGAGTTATATATGTTAGTTTATCATATATCTATCAGTAAGGTTTGAGAGGCAGCACCATGGTCTCTTTACTCCTATTAAAACAAGATATGCATGCAGATGTCAGTAAGTGTTATTAACTTAATGTAATAAATGAATTGTGGAAATTGACTACAGGACTTAGTGAGTTATATGACAAGAACCAGACCCAGTCAGATCTTATTAACAATTGATGCATTTGACTGATAATAATCCTGAGAGGATTAATAGATATGAACCTGAAAATGGAGCATTTGAATGTATCAATTGGTATCTCTAATACAAGTGGAGGCAATGACTGGGGCACCCTTAAAATGAAAAAAATATATACTAGTCTCTCTCTCTGATGTTATCTGTTGTGTTTACAGGATGAAATGGAGCACTACCAACATCAAGATGGTGGTTTTGGTGGTGAAGCTGTCTGTGTGCCTGATGGCATCCGGTTGACGTTGGACCAACAAGCAGCATTCAACCGAGAATTTAACATGGACGTTTCAGAGTTGCATGCTGAACAAGATCAAATCAGCTACTTTTTGGCAGCCAAAACCTTCTTGCATGGTGTTTTAAACAATTAGGGCATATATTGGTAAAGTTTGGTTATATCAGAACCCTCCCATCATTATGTATTTGGACTATATTTTTAGAAAGTTGTCAACTTTTTCTATAATTTGTCATTTTGTCAAGTTGTCATTTTTTATTCCTTGCCAAAGGAATCTATGCAGTCACGCAGCGTATGTGCGTGTGTGTGTGTGGATGTGACGCCTGCTCGTAATCGCCTGCTCGTAATCTCAATAAAGCCAACCTTCACAAATGTCTTACTTGGCATGTAGCTTTCATGTAACATTGAGTACAAGAACCCTATTGTTTTTGGTGCGCTTTCAAGGTCATTTGAGGTCAACAGAGGTCAAAGTGTGAATTCCTTGTAATATCAATAACTGGAGAATGCAAATGTTTACAGAGATCATATTTGATCTGTATGTTGCCCATAATGTGGTACAAGAAAACCTGATGTTTTTGGTTCTGAATATTCTCATCGTATAAATCTTCCAATATGTCAATGCCTAATTCAAACCCAATTTACACCAATTAGCTTGGGCCCTGGGTAATGCTATCATGAGTGGAATGAAGAGATGTTTATGTTTGTGGTTTTTTAGCTTGTCTCTAAGGTGATAATCCTGTTATGGCCTAATTATCCTGTTTGTTGAGTAAATAAACTAGCTACTTAGCTGGTGTTCAGATAATCCCTAGACAGTGAAGACAGGGATAAAACTGTGGCACAATGGTGTTTCTGGTCACAGACAGATCAAGGGTGGCTGATTGGGGCAAAAGTTTTTATTTATCTGTGCCCTGGGAGAGGCATGAAAGGAAATGGGTTTCCCCTTCATTCCTTCCACATTGATTTTATTTGTACAATTTATGGCAAGGAATCACGACACACATTTGTGTCTTGTTCTATAATTTCTATAATACCATGGTTTTGTTGTCGAACACAACAATTTTTGACCAATAACATTGACTGAGCCATCGCCTTCCTTGTTCAACATAATCTGACTTTGGAGAGTTTTTTTCTGTGAAACATCTCTCATTGCACACTGACTTCACCTGTTATACTGATACTTGTCAATTCTTTGAAAAAAGGTGAAAATTTCAAGGCAAGCTACTGTGCATGAGTAATATCAAACACCATGAGTAATATCAAACACATTGCTCTGACTACTATACAGAATCTCCAGTCACTGCCAGGAGTACTTGACTGGGGGGGGGGGGCATATTGTCCAAAGTTGATGAACGCAGATACACTATCTAAGCGGCGCAGGGAGTAGCGTACCAGAAATTTTGGCCTAAACCACATCCCAGATCACCAAAATGGCACTTCCCATGCATTGTAAGTTGTATTTGAACACCTCATTTTGAGGTATATTGTTATTCAATGACTTTGTAGGAAATAATACGACTTGACGAAAACTTGGTAGTGATAAAAGTTTCTATGTATGGAATAGTCATTTGAACTTATAAGCTGCATGACTGATTAAGACTGATCAGGTTATCTTCCAAATTATGCATTCATGTGAATGACTTCATATGATGTAACACTTCAAGCTTAATTAACTGACATTTTAAAAGGGCATCTGCAGATATGGTTGGCTCAAGGTGGGGGGGGGGGTGTCCAAGTCAATATCCATTTACACATCAAATATACTTCCTGTGTAATTCACAGGGACATGCTGGCTTGGGGACACATCATCCACCATATATTTGAATCCAAAATAGCCTATAATGCAAAGTCATTATTTTCACTACTTTTCCAGTTTTTGTCTTGCTGAAACTATGTTTAGAGAAGAGACTTGATGTTCAAAATGACATGTATCTGTCCATATGTGGAGTTTGTTGTAAATAGTATAGCTCTTGAAATTTGGTATTGAGTTTGGTCTTGAATTCATCAGCATGCCATTTTGATAGTTGGCCTAATTAGCATATTTGAGCACACTATGAGCATAAATTCTGACTTTTTACTTCATCTTAATATTGAGCTTTTTTAGCATCTAACATTAAACATCCAGTTGTAGAAATTCCGCTATTTCTATGTCACTGTGGGTCGCGTTATAAGTCATAAAGTGATTCATCGTCAGAAATGTCAACCATAATCTATTTCATCGGACAAAAATAACAACTTTTTAAGCCTTTTCCATCAATTGTCCTGTGTCACGTGAAACGAGCGGCTCTGGGGTTTAATGGACGCTTACCAGTATTGTCTTCTCAATAAAATTGGCGACGCTATACCCAGTGCAATCGGCAATAGTAGACGGCGTCGCCAAACCTACGTCAGCAAACGGATCAAGTTTTTAGCCTGATACGACATTTCCTTCGCCTAAATAGCCTAAAACAACTTTAGTATTAGACTCGTTTCATAAGTTTGATGTTCCTTTTAGGCATCATTTGCCTCGTTTTGCGGCAGTTATTTCTTTCAATTGTTTTTTAGGGAAAACCAATAAAGTCAGTTGTATCACATGAATACGCAACAAGACAGCCACACTACTGGGTACGGACCACCATTACTTCAGTCTCAGACAATGTTTTTTATTGGATTGACTTTTAATGTATGAGTTTCTTTTATAGGCCTACACGACTTTCATAAAACAGACTTTAATATCCAGTTGTGAAATAATTTTCCTCTTCGCAGAAATTGTCCAAAGACCGTATCTTGATGCACACTTATCAGATGGTAAAGTACAGTATTTGCACCAACATAATGGGTGTATGGCAACATAATGCGTGTATTGCAACATGATGCGTGTATGGCAATATTTTGCGTGTATGACAACATGATGCGTGTATAACAACATAATGCGTGTATGACAACATAATGCGTGTATGGCAACATGATGCGTGTATGGCAACATTATGCGTGTGTGGCAACATAATGCGTGTATGGCAACATGCCTCCCGATTTAATAAGTATCGCGTTGATTATGCTTAATATGATAAACAGTTTTTGTGTAAAAATATAAAACATTATAATAATACAGAAAATAGAGCGACCTCTCTGTAATGTAGAGAAATGAGAAGAAAGATGAAATATTATAGAAGCTGTACTGTCGATGACGTCACGAGGAAGTTATATTTTGCGACATATCGGTTTCCTACATCTAAAATACTCACATTTGCTATCGTAGAGTACTTGCGAATGTTTCTTGCAAGTTTAGCACATACAACAGTAAAGTTGCCATAAATGTTTGTGACTTTTTTCCAATTCATCTCTTAATGACCACGAATTTATTACTACAGTAAAGAATCCCTTTAATATCTGTTGTGCCAAAAAGTCTGCCTGTAAATTAATTAATTTGGTTATATCAGTAAATTACAAAATTCGAGTTTGCTTTCTATCTCACCTTGTCTGCAAGTTGTTTACAGCCGCCAATACATATCTATACGCCAGCAAGCATATCTTAATTACAACATTGGCTTGTCAGCTCAATATCTGTGTGTCTGTCTGCGGATTTCAAACCGTTATTATAGTATATAGGCTTGGCACAGTATTTAACTGGTATACTAGTAAAACCATTAAAATGAATCGTTTTAATTTAAAAAACTTGGGCACTGCAATCAGTATTTAGCCATATTCAAACGCATCTTCTAAGGGCTAGCAAAAGTGTGAAGGAATCTACTGAATCCAATAGATTTATTGTCTCCACGCGTCATTAATTATGGATGCATTTTTCTGAATTTTATAGTGATCAGTGGTAATCGAGTTTATGCTTTACTGGTGCTGTGTTTAATTGCATTCCATATGCAAAATGAACAATAATGTGCTCGATGCTTGAAACGATCGCTGAAAGTCCTGCCTCTTTACTCCTGAGTATTGCAGTAAAACAGACACGAGGGGTCCTTACTTAAAGAAACCGAAAATACATAATGAGAGAAGATTTGCCTGTTCTAAGCCTTTCATGAAGTGTTTGGTAATGTTTTATGAATACCACTACGTGCCATAGGCCTACGTAAGTACGCTGAGTAAAAGCATATGATTTGCTAGGTAGTAGTTTTGCGAATACAGTTATCAAGTTGATTGCGAGCCATTATAAATGATAATGTTGGTGGGGTCATTTACCTTTCATTAGCTTTAAAAAACTGCAAACACCTGGAATATGAAGAGATTGAGTATGAGTATAAAAAAATCTGGCGTTTATTCATGATTACAGTCATGAAGATATTGTTTATAGACAAACAGATTGGTCCCTTTATGGACATACGCAGGGCCGGATTTTCCACTAGGTCAGATAGGCGCGGCCATGTTTCCACAATCTTAGGAGGCAAAACAATTTAAGGGGAAATGTCGAGTTTTAGAAATTATTCATCGAATACCTCTCAATAAACGATTTTTCTTGTTGCCGATTCATAGTACTGAATTCCTATTCCAGTGTTTTACAAATTTGACATCAACCGGCTATAAATAATGAAAACAAGGCTATAAATGTGATTTTTAGCATCATGCCACCTCACATATATAATATTCACATATACTGACATTGTATACTGCAATATAAGTAAACATAACGCCTGGCTTGATTTTTCGTTCAGCCAAATAGGGTCCTAAGTTTATGTCTGGCCTGTGGCCCCAGCAAGGTAAACCCAACCTTGGCATAATTAAATTTTATATTTTGACGATGCATAGATGATATATACGTGTGCAAGGTAGTAATGTTTTGCTTAGCACTGCACGAGTCAAATCCGTGGTCATTTGCAAAGGAACTCGAGTGGTATATGAGCACATTATAAGCCAGTAGGAACCTTAAATTATAATAATTAAAACAAAAAAGAGCATTTGACAACCACATGTTGAGTCCAGGAAAACTAATTACCAATATGGGAATTGAAAACATCGACAGCCGAGCCTATACGAAAGTACGGTTCGTTTCCAATCTAAACAAGTGTGTAGTTTACAAGAACAATTCAGAATTGAAGGCAATAGGTGGTCACGTGCAAGACGTCATGCTTTCGTAGTGATTCTGTGAAATGTTTGGACATGGACTTATGTTAAATACAGTAATGTACTATGTTGCCAGCGAGTGGATAGGTCACCTTTAAGCCTAGACAGACTACTATTACAATACGCCTGTAGTATACCATGCATAACGAAAAGTGATTTATTCCGGATCGACTAGTTCCATAGTGGGCTTTGATAAGTGTGTAGAAGCTCGTAGGTCGGCGCTAATTTTGGGTAATTAGCTCGGGAAGTGAGAAGCACAACTAAAATGTCAGAGATGATTCGTCGTAGTCTGGCAGTTTCTTTCCCTCAAATCTAGACCAACCAGTATGATATAAGTTGTTTAACTTGCTGAAATAATTCAAGGCACGGATACAGAACCGTGATTGTGCAACCCTGTATTTTTTTCTTTTCTCCCTTAAGGGAATAATCATAAAATTCACACGCTGAATTTCATTAGAAATACCACCGAGTGGTAGACTTGTTATTTCGCCTGCGAGAAGTGCATTTAAGCCTATCTTGCCATGGGCGCTTCAAGCCTGTTTATAAGTCCTCGTACAGTCGAGTGCACGTTTTACTCCGGAGGTTGTAAGCGTCGACGGAATACTCTTGGAATTTATTTACTCTTCAAACAAATGCTTCCTGACATTTTAAAATTGGTTAAAACAAAATGAGCCAGCTAACTAACGTGAGGCAAAAAGTAGGACCATGTGCGGGATAGGCCTATACTTTGGAGTGTTCTAAACTTAAGAGAAACAAAATTAAAATAAACCCCTTCTTAAATTGGATAAGTTAAAGAAGAAAAAAAAGAACTTCCTTATCCTTCTGTCCCTCCGGATTTAGATTTAAAGAAACTCAATGTACAGCGATAACTTGTTGCAGTCTGTGCAATACTGTGGGTATGTGATACATATACCACATCATGAATGGTTCATCACATGAACAATAGTAAGCAGTCGTCTATAAGGAAAACCGTATTATTTATACATTCTCGAGTTATTCAGTTAAAAGTTGTAAAGTAGATTTCTCTTCAACTGAGTCATTGCTCCCTTTTTAACTTTCTACATTTCTCGATAGATTACGTAATACCTCCCCACCGTCCTTCTCTTTTCCTATCTGTCCACTGTGCCCAGATCTAGCTGGCTCCGTGTCCGATATTGCGTTATTCGAGAAAGTCTTACTTGCAGAGGATGGCCATATTCTCACTTAGTAATTGCTGCACATAATGTGATAATGCTGAACATTCAACAAAGTATTGTTAATATTGCACATTATGGTAAATTTGGGACACGATAGCATTCAACTGATCGGTTACCAAAACTATATTGAAATTCATTTTCAGTGTTAAAACTGAATATCCTGAAAATTGCATAGTCAAGAGAAAGAACCAAAAGTTGATTTATGGAGCGCCATTTTGTGCAACATATTAAGCCGTGGTAACTCACGAAATCGTCATTTTGGCTTTAACTTATTTAGTCGCTGCTTAAGTCCGTTTTGACGCTGCATCAAGTCCCTGCTTCGCCGCACAGTATAATGTCACAAGTTATTTCGCCGTCCGAACTAATTTGACATAGAACGGGCGCCATAATGAGCAGTGGGTTTTAAGCTCATTTATGACTCTCTCTTTTGAGGGAGTAATAAATTCAAATGAAAAGATCGTTCAGAAAGGTTTTCCACCTGTTAAATAACGCCACGCGTGGTTCGAAGGGTTGCCATCTTTTCACTGGAATAATATAAGTGGTATAGTAACCGACAACATTAATTTTCAAAGTATTAACTACCGACAACTTGGGAAACATTTCAATTTTGCAAGGGTGATTAATATACGCTCTCTGGCCCCACTCTCATTGCCCCAAATACTGCTCGCGTCCTAGTTTTTGAATTCGATCATCGCAGCTATATTTTGAGAGTGCGTTGCCTTCAGCAACAAAATAAGACCTTGATGTGACCACGTGACGAATGTATGCAAGGATGAAATTAATATCAAATAGGCGCGGAAGGACCGTTTGCATTTGTCGTACGGTGACGTTGAGACCGAGTAAGGAGTTGTTTCGTTGCCATTAGCTACGAAATTTCCATATCACGAGAGCGGTCAGGATTACAGTGGAAGTTTTATACATGTCATAATATATTCAATTTACGATATGTGAGCTGTAACGTAACATACCTAATCCACTACGATCACTGACTGAAGGGAGTCAGATACTTGAAACTTTATCATGATTACTGAAATATAACCTTGACCAGTTGAACTACTGGAAAATGACTCGATGACTCAAACTCTCAATATACTCTAACAGGTACGACATAGCATGATATATAACAAGCTTCAGTATCCTTTAAATAATAGAATATCATTTCACTTTATTCTTTCTCTTTCTATTTCCTCTTCTGAATTTTGCGGAATAAAGTGCGTAAGTGTATTGGACAGTCTGTATACTCTGCAGGATACTGAATAAACCAATCTTACATAAACTGATAAGAAAAGTTAAACAAACTTGCAATCAACATAAGAAATTACAAAGAAAGATCTGCTAAGATGAGATTCAAGCCAATTGAATTCAGCATAATAAATCACTTGCCATATTACCTGACTTAAGAAGTAGCGGAACTGATATTAAATGTGGTGTATGTTACTATCGTTCTTCTGTCAATCAGTGAGCCCAGAAAAAGTAACGTACCCGCTTCCCTTTAAATTCGCGTATTGCATATGAAAGTTTTATCACATCCTGAATCAGTTGGAGGAGGATGATGTACTTGCTTCACTTGTTAGTTAATAAATGAAAAATTACATCATAGCCCAAATTCTGTACGTGACGCACGTACTCTACTGTTCATACGACTAGGGTTGTATGCTCATAGTATAGCCCAAATTTGTTGAAGTGACGTACCCAGATTCACATCTTGCTATAGATTTACAGAGACTGCTCCTTTTCACATGACCAACTTGCCAGCTATCAAACATTTGTTGTTTTTTTGGGCAAAATTAACATCAATGACAGTATAATCTATATGATATCATATTTGGAAACCTTATGAAATGTTCAACCAAAATATGAATACTTTGTACTTTGAAGACGAGATCCACGCAGTAACGAATAAACATATCAAGTGTGAGGTTTATGAAGATATCAGGAGGAAGCATGAGGCAGAGGCTGTAGATGGAAGCCCTCCGGGTGCCAAAGCGTGTTCCTATTCGATGAGGTACTTGACGAACGTGAGGAGATGTTACACGTTTATCAATTGATGAAGTCCAGTTCCTCGAATAGAGTTTGTCCTTCGGGCAAAGAGGTCAAACAAAATGAGATATTGATTCAGGCTTGTCAATAACCTGTACCAATCTAACAGGTTTTTCTATTTGAGTAATCCATCGAAGTTTTAAAAGTGTTCATGAATAATAGAAATTGTTATTTTCTTTCTTAACACTTTGTAAGTGAGTCGAAATGCAAATTGAAGACACCGTTTTATGAACCCAACTACGCATGTGCGGTTCTTCGTACGAGCTCAGGTCAAGGCAGAGTTTATCTCGTACCAGCTCAGGTCAAGGCAGAGTTTATCCACAGCTCTGGGTCAGGGAATATCAACATAAGTTACTTTAAAATGAGTTACCTCGATATTTCATGAATCCAGAGAGATGGCGTCAATCTTGTACCAATAACACCAGTATTTAATTTCCATTTGTGCTGTTTTAAATGTTATTAATAACAGGTTATCGACGGCGAAAGTCTGAAAATCGAATGCATTTCCGGTAAAATTCCAGAAGAAACATATTAAGCTGTTTTATTTTAACTCTGTATTCATCATCTTTAGATGTGAGATTATGTTATTAACAAATAGTCTGCACCGTTTGTCAGCGTATTTACCTTATTGGAATTCCCGAAATCCTGTTGGAGTAACAAGATTAGGCCAGATGTTTAGAATGGATAGTTAACTCAATCAACATATTATCGTCCATAATATTCATAGAATTAAAAACTCTATATGCAGTAAAATTCATTGACTATTAATCTTTATTGTTTAAAGTGTAACAGAAGCTGGTTAATTGACCAGTTTTGTTTACATTTGCCTATACGTGCTTCGTATGACCGCTAATTGTCAGCCTATCTCAACGAACCTTCAGAAACTGAAAACATTATAGATTTAACCTAGCTTTGAAAATTGGGACAGTCATTCAGTTAATGATAGCTTGGCAAAGTTTCCAATAATGTCCGCAATTTCTTGTACTAGGCAAAACTCTTTTTCGATGTGGACTCAAATTACTTTCATTAGGGCTTGATGGATCCTATGAGCTATTTTCTTTGGTGTAATATTTCACAAATTAAACCATTGCCTGGCTCTCTTTTCCCTCATCCCTAAGTTCTTTCTACTAAATTGAAAAGTGTGAAATGACAAGCAGTTCTTATCTTTCGAAGAAACGTTTTTTCTTCTTCTGCGATTAACAAATATGTGGTAACTTGAACAATCTGTAGAGTGGAGATGTTGGCAATAGTATCATATAGAACGTTAAATGCTATGAGATGATGACTTGGTATATTATATATAACATAAATCTATAGTGATTGGTTCTTAAATCAACCGATGAGCTTATTCTATATTTGAGATACAAGGAAACTTAACTTAGGACGAAACTTTAACTGATGTTTCGAATGGTTAATTATTAGTATTGCGTATTATAGTAAAATGCCCTCAAACTCATGTTTCTACACAAACCAGAAACTATATGCCGTTAATCGTAGGGTTATTGAAATATGTTTCATATATGAACCAGCTGCAGTTTCAACAACACCTGGTATTGATGTAAAGTAGCAACCAAACTCAATTAAAAAAAAAAGAACTTTCTATTTGAACCAAATCATATTTAAGCCAAGTTTGTTGTTGGCACTAAATATATGTTACGAAATTGAATTATTT
>JAAAKB020000009.1:786576-797718 GCA_010014835.2 Apostichopus leukothele | reverse complement strand
TGTCAACTTTCACTAATGACTGTTATCTGTCATCAACATTCAGAAGGGTAATACCTTTGCAATGATCAAGTTATCTGAAACTCTTTTCTGATGTCCTGGTACTTGACTTCAGAAGCACTTTCCTCAGTTGCTGTATCAATCAAGTGATTCCATATACAGTATAAACTTATATGGTAAGGAATCACTAAGCCTTCTGGCTTTGATGAAAGTATGAAATGAAAAGGAAACTAAAAAGACCCACCCACCACCTTACAGAGCCACTATGATAACACACATTGGAAACCTGAAACCTTGTCAACATGATATCTCAAGAAGTCAAACTTTGTTGAACTTCATATATGCTATGTAGATCACCCTTAGTTAGTACAAGGACTCATCCAAATTGGTGGAGGTCAAAGGTCATTTGAGGTCAACATTAGTGAAAGTAAGAAAAAAATACTATAATAGTATAACTGGGAAAGCCAACCTCGATCAACATCGTACTTGGTATACGTATTCACCCTGCTGCAAACACTTACCTTTTCCTTGCGGGAGTGAAGTTCATAAATACTCTCTAGGTAATAGTGCAAATATCCTACTGGTAACAAAAGTCAAACCTTGAAGATCTTGTATGCAGTCTACTAAATGGTCTCATATAGAGTGTGGAAAGGAATCACTAAGGTCTTTAGCTTTCTGGCTCTTTATTGTATAGTGGAGGATAACGGTGGTAGTGGAAAACACTTTCATGTTATCTCAATGAAAAGTTTGATGAGTTAACCTTATGGCAAGATTAGCAACCAGTTGAAATACATATGATACTATCCAGTTTACAAGTATTACTTGTATTTATGTGTGATCTTTGTGAGTTATCTGATATGAACTTTAAGACGTTTGGCTGTCTTCCAAATTGGTCTGGTAATGATTTCTTCTCCACTTCAAACACTTTCAAGAAGAGTAAGTACGGCTTGGAATTTTGATTTATCGTAAATTTCAATCCCTCATTTCATGTAGGCCCAGATGGCACGAAGAGTCATTCTCTATTTGGAAAATGTAAAGATATTACAGGACGAGGAAGAATTGCGAGAGATGTCCCTGAAATGCGAAGCTGTGCCATCCAACACTGGTAAATTGTACTTTGTGATTTAATGTTAGGAATGTCTATGATAGGATATCTGCAGCTATATATATTGCTGTAAATATGTAAGTGGTGTTATGATCACCAGTGTACGACTACAACAATTTATTCCCTCATTTTGGTGACTTGTTATTAACTCGAAAGAGTTGTTTCAAATAATTGTCGTCTTCTCATGAGTGATTTTCAAACTTAAACCAGCTGCGACCTATGATTAAAACTAAGACTTTTGATTGAGATGTTTGTTTCATGATTCATTTGTGCAACAATCATTTATAGCAATATCTATTGGGCCTAATACATTCGGTGATGAAGTTCTCTGGACATAAGTGGGACTAGGGAGGTGGACCTTTTTCCTAGAAACTTGTGACAAATGTTCAACAAGACTCAACTTCTCTGAGAACTCATAATCTCGCTTCCTGACAAACTTTTGCTTTCCAAAAGAGGGTTTTGTAGTGAACGATACTTCAACAGCAGAAATGAAAGTGGAAATGAAATGGAAGTATAGAAATGTCATCACGACAATGTGGCAACTAGGTCTGTCTTTCAGTTAGATGCACTTTTCGATTCGATCATCATCAGTAGCACGCTGACACATCTCATATATAAATTTTTCTTATTTTTAATCATACAGGGAGTTTTGCTACTTTGCCAAGAAGAAAACCAAAGGACCCAGTATCAAACTCAACACCTTCATCTCCTTCAAACTCTCATAATCCCTCACCGACCCATTCAGCAAGTAATGTCAAACAGCAGGAAGAAAAGATGAAGCAACTGATTTACAAGGATGCTCCTAAGACATCCTTTGGTAAGATATTATTGCTAGCATCATACTCTGTGTATGGTGTGCTGATTGTTTCAGTTATCAATGATTGCATTCTCCTTGGATATTGCATTGCATACTTGAAAAAATTACTTCACTTGCAGTGCTCTGGCTTATGTATCTCCTGATGCCTTGGCAGAGATACCTTTCAGAGAATGGAAACCACTTTTCTATTGTTGTTTTCTCAGTGGAATTCAATTTGGGTATTTCAGCCAATTGGGAGAGTCGATACATCAGTCAGCCTCATACCATTCGATCACAGTAACTGACTGCTACCATTTTTCATTGACAAAAACTTCAAACTGTCCGAAACGTTCTGGAACCTTCTGTACTCATTGCACACAAACTTCACCGTTCTCAGTAACATGTTCTCTGTAACGTATTACTGGTCAGACTAGCCTGTTGTAGCATATGAAGAAATGTTTAATATGGAATGTTGCAAGAAATCACTAAGTCTGTTGGCTTTCTGGTTTTTGTAGGTCAAAAGTCAATAAAGATAGAAGTATGAAACGTAAGAATAGCTGCGAAAGTAAAACTTTGATGACAGTATGCCAAATATGTATATCCACTTTGGTTCAAGAATCTTGCTATCAGTAATGGTTCATGTAGAAAAATGTGGTAAGAAATCCTCATTGACTTGTTTTTTAGATAAAACTTTCACCAGTACATTGGCTATACTCATCATAATCTACAAGCAAAAGCAAGGCTGGCACAAATTAATCATTGATAGCAATTATTGCCTTATATGATTTGTCTAACCTGTCTATTGTTGAAATCCTCTCCAACCAGGTGTCACCTCACCCAAAAATTTGAAGAAAATACTGGCATTATCAGAAGAAGGGGATAAAAGAATTAAGAACATGAAGTTTGATCGAGGAACAGTATCCGAGGGCAACATCGCAGGAAATTCTCCTCCCTCATCACCTAAGCATGGTTTTCAAAGGTAACAGGTTTGCAGAGAATCTGTGATTAAACTCATTTGGTTTCATACAATGGAATATGAACGGATTGCAGATGCCATCTTCAAGGTTTAGGGTTAGAAATATAGTACAAAGTAGTAGAAATTCTACCATTACAAGGGATTCTCATCAGTAATTGTTTAGTCTAATTTGAGATCTGCTTACTAGTTTACAAAGGCTCATTATAACAGATTGAAATACTCTTCTAGTATATTGAAATGGAACATAATGAAATTGGTATTTTGTATTGAAGGAGAGCAATGCAGAAGAGTACACAACCTCAAGGAAGAGGACCCAGACAGTTGAGTCCACAGAGGTCAGATAGTGGATACGGTGGAAGTGATGCAGGATCAACCAGCAGCAGACTAGACCAGGATCCAAAGAGAAGGCATACTGTTGGTGAGTTTGGGAAATGAATTGGATTGCATGGTGGTGGCATCATGAGGTCAGGCTGGCATGAGATTAGGCCTGAGTCGGCTAGCAACAAATTGGAACTGGGTACTCGTTATCATGGGTAATGGGGACCCGAAACTTCGGACCGAATATTGAAACAAAATCGCAGAACTAGCCAAACACAAGGTACATAAATGGCAGATTACTATGCCACCTTACATTACACCTCAGAAATACACGTTTTCAATCAATACTCCTGTTGTTATGAACAACTGAATTCCATGTTTTGATGTATAATAAATAATAATGCAAATGCAAACGAAATAAAGAAAACCTTTCAAAGTAATATCAGCTGTTTCTGTAACTACGATTTAGGGTTTGCATTAGCCACGGGATTCCGGCAATTTGATTTCAAATCCCGCGTGTCAAAAGTTGCCAAGACAGGATTTCCCGTAATAAATTTCAGCTCTCGACTTGAATTAAACAGACATTACCGCTGTGACCGTGTAGCGATTCATCGCTAAACAATCGCATTTGGAATAAACGTTTAGCATAAAGCCACTTGCAATTATTTTTTGTTTGTTATCCCGTCTGTAATCCATCTTTAACATCCTGTAAATTTCCTTGCCAGTCTTCCTTCTATGAAATAAATGAATGAAAACATAACAATTTTGAGAATTTCAATATTTACACATGTATGAACATATACAGCAGCTACAACCATGAGAGGAAAGCACTTGCTATGGACTAGTAGAGCTATCTGCTTGATGACAACAAAGACACATGCACTCGACAAACTGTCTGCATAAAATCCCCACAAATGTCAGACCACATGGTAGCCTAACACCACAAGTCATAGGGAAAATCTTGCCTAACCATCGGTTTGCAAAAAAAATAAAACACACACACACTTTGCATAGCCTTGTTAAGACCTTTCAATTAGCTGGAAATCAGCAATTGTTTGCAAGGTGTGTGCTATGTTTTGAAGAGGGAATGCAGTATTTTACGTACACTGTTGCGATGGATTGACGGTTTCAATTTTGAGTAGTTTTCACCGGTATAATATTTTCGTTTTCGGTGTTGAGTAATTTTATCTAAACACGAAAAAGAATCATATAGAATGGCTTAAACATGAAATAGTAATTAAAACCATCTACACACAAAAGAAAGTTATTTCATGATATTAATCTTCCTTATTCCCATGTCTTGATTATCTACGGAATTATTGATATCATGAATGCACTTGCATAGTAGTTACGCGATTTTCCCCCAGAGAACGGTTACCCGTTTTGTGAGTTTTCGATTTGGGTACCCAAATGTTCGGTCAGGTACCCGGATACTCTACTCAGGCCTACATGAGATTAATAGAAAGTGATGTTTACTCAAGAACACATCTCATTACAGTGTTAACTATGACCTGTCATAGACTCTCATGATATAAAATGATTGAAGGCTACTGAGTTTAATGAGAGCAAGTGATGAAGACAATTAGTGAATTTATCTGGCAGGTTTGTTGTTATGAAAGCAGATTGAGGTAAAATATGTCTGGTTATATGGTCACTTGTTAGAGAGTCTCTTTCAAACATACTAGCTTTACTTTAGGGGCCTTAATTTACAGCAAGAGTGTATATGTTATGATATGGTGCTCACAGAATGAGTTGTGCATAAGATGGATTTATTGAGGGATAATTCAAGACATTGATGTATTGCCTTTAAAGCACATGTTTCTGTTTTGCTTTTATCAATACACACTTCCTATAGTCCTATTCAATTGAAATAATAATTCAATTCACATTGCAAAGTTTTTCCTATGTTAGAACACAGGCTATCAATTTTGTGATCAGGAGGATCTTTGTCATGGGGAGGAAAAGATTTGGCTTTCCATTGTATTTCATGCTTGACTTGTGATAACAGGGTCCATACATGGTTACACTTGCTGCTTTTAATGTTCAAAGGTGCTCAGTGGTGAAATCTTATACTTTTTAGCAAATGGTAGCTTGTGCACCTGCTTGCCTAACGTATGTTAATCACTCAAAATATTCTTATATAAACTGCTGTCATAATATTCAAGTGCACTGCTGCTTCACATTTTGTATGCGCTTTTGCAGCTATTGTTTAAAAATATATACAACACATGCCTTCCTGTCAAATCTACACTACCAATAGTGCCTTTAGGATGTTCATCATCCAACTGTTCAAGATCACGCTCTCTGTCACTGCCACACTTTCTACTTGTAAAAAGGGTTATTACTTATAAGCCTTTGTAGCTTTCAATGCATATAAAAAAAAACAGTTGAATATATTTACTCATCCAAATTTTTACATATGGCACTTGGGTATTAGGTGTATTAAAGAATGATGCACATAACTAAATGAGAATTTAGAACCCTTCTCAATCAGTTAATTCCAACATAAGTTAATATAGTAGTCAGGGATAAAGCAAACATAGCTTGCTTTTGGATTTTCATGAGCTGAGTTGATATTGTTTATTATTGCAGCAAGTGGTCCTGTGTGTGCTCCAGGTCTGCTTGGTGCCAGCTATGACAGCTCTGACTCTGGTCAGCTGTCCAGCTTGGACACCACCAGTAACTCATCCTTAGGGTCTGCCTCACCTCCCGGCAGACATTCCAGCATTAAGAGAGATGGTAAGCAATCCCCCATTAATACCCACAAGAGAGCTAGTAGGGCAAACCTCAAACTTAAACTATATCTTCATTACTTCAGTATCTGCAGTAAACCTCTTAAATGTAAAGCTTATTTATTTCTCAGTGATGTTACAATGCATAGAAATAAGAGAAAAGGAGGTTTTTCATGAATTATACTTTGTTGCTTTGGCATGAAATTTTAATTTCATAACCAAATCTGATCTGACTTGCATGTGTATCCTCCAGTCATGTATGTAGGGAATAGCCATTGGGTTCATGTAGTTTATGGTCATATTGGTTGGGCGTCATGCTTGTTTGTCTCAGTGCTGATAAGTTGTATTGTTCTGCTGGTTTACTATATATACTTCCATTGCTTGATGTGGTAACACTGCTTGTGCAAACTGGTTTCATATGATTATTTGTGTTACACTAACTGCTCTTATTAACCTCTGTGATTTCATGCCTCTTTAAAGTCTGCAACTGCAAACCAGCCAAGTTTATAGTTTGCCTTGGAAAGTTCCTATGTTCTGACATTGTGGCACTCTATCAAGCAGTGTGTAGATTCTTTATATTTTAATGTTCTCAGTAGCTACCACTGTGGCCAGTTTATATTGTAAAGATTTTTTACACAGGAAATCAAGGAAAGTCATTCCTTCAAACTAAAAATTACATGGTTTCATAACAGATCTTCGAAAGGTTTGTCCTTAATCAACAAAAGGTAGTTCTATAAATTGTCTAATTAGCCAAAAAGTCCTTCATTTATCAATGACACAAGACAAAGGATGCTATAATGGAACAAAATAAGCCAAAAAGTTATGTATGTAAATATGTAATGCTTTACAGATTTCAAAATGATTGGTTCGCAGCCTGGAAATGCAAAGGGGAAAGGGCTTGAACGAAATAAACAATAAGATGTTTGTACTCATTAATAAACAAAATGTCAGTAAAATTGGAGTAAGGCCTATTTTGCTAGTGGCAACTGACAAGATTTGTCAATCCTTGCAAAGATGAACTTGTTACCATGAAACTTGAAGTCACATGTAACAATCAGAAATGTTCATTACCAATGTGGTTTGTGTATTATTGAGTATACTTTCATATCAATTATACAATGCAATTCTTTATTTCAAAGAATTATATAAGTCTGATGTGAACAAAGTTCAGGAGATTTATGTAGTAGCAAAACCTAAAAGAAGTCATGAAAAGGATGTTCCTTCTTACTGTTTGATTACGTAATTAACAAAATATTTCTTGATTCTTATTCTTACTCGTGGAGGTAAAGATAACGGACCTTTAACTAGAAACAAACACATTTCCATGACTCGTAGGAAATTTGAATTACACAAAATTGCCACATAATATCTTCCTAATAGTGTTCCTTTTATTAACAAGTCCGACTCTGGATACTACATGACTGTTTTATATAATCGCATGTGTATAAGAGTGCATGCAAGCCTAGAAATCTTTAGGCTTGACTTTCTTGCAATGAATTCCTACAGATATTGCATAACTTGGAACAAGTCATTGGTAGGGTGATGCCATTTAGACTTTGACATATTGTATTGGTAACTTGGTGTGTATAGCAAGTTCTTTACATGCTTTCCTCCTGTGCTACATCTATTTTCTTCATGTACATAGATGAATGATCATTACATGTATTCATGCGTCTTCCTTTACCTTCAGCTAATTCGCTGAAAGCACGAGTGAAGCGATACCCCTCATGTGACTATCCTCGTGCCCCACCTAGATACCAAATGGCAAAGCGGGCAGTGCCACCTCCAGGTAGTTCCATGCCCTGTACTATTCCCACCCAAGTTGTTCCCACCTTCCACCAGTTGTCTGTTGCTTCTTCGTTGTTACACCTTACTTTCGTTTCATACCTTTTGTCCTTCACTGATGTCAGAGTTAATATACAGATGAAGTATGATCCCCTAGGTGTAGCCTTTACATAGAACATACTGTATATTTAGACAGCTGACAGTGATATTGATCATTTTATTATGTACAATAAATATCACAGAGACAGTTACTACTGAAAGTAGATTTCCCATTCAAGCCTGTTTTGGAGGTGTTTGTATGAAAGCAATCCAATTAGCTTTTTGCAATGGCATGGTATTATTGGATCATCAATCGTGTTTCTGAAAGCAGAAGACTGACATGGTTGCCCTCGACAGAATACAATACTAAGGAAGAAATAATAGTCAAGATGCTTATGACAAAACTACTTGATGGAATTATTTTATAAAATGACAGTTATACTGGAACTCTTCTAACTCCAAAGATTGAATGAGAGCAGATATGGACCTCTATACACATAGTGTTGTAGAGTAGTTCAGAGGTTTTGTAAATGGCTATTTGGTATTAACTGTAATATTAGTTTTCAAACACCATTGCAATCTTTTTCTTACCCATCCATCTGTGAATACATCTTAAAATATAGCTTCTGCCATCACCTCCAATATTGTCGATATGCTTTAAGAAGTGTCTACAAAGACACGTCTTCTTGAAATGAAAACAAGTATAGCATATACAGGTATGATATGCCAGACTTACATGATTTCATAATTAGATTCATTTTCAGTATCCATGCACTCAATTCTAATGTACTACTCTAACATTGTAATAATGATTATTGCACTTCAGTCTGCAGTTGGGAGAAAGGTTTATATGTTGTGAACAAAGAATCTGAGTTTAAACATATTTACTACATTCTGAGCTTTCCAATCATTAATAAATAGATGCCTCAAGTCTGTTCCTACATGCTGTTTAGAAATTGAGGATTTCATTTCTAGCAGTGATGTTCACATCTTTATCAGCCCATTTAACTATTCATATATACATCTCATACTCTCTAAATCCAGTTAAAAAGAATTGATGGTGTCAATTTTGGAGGACACTCTTGCCAAATTAGAATATAGGAAGATTTGTATAAACTTAAACCCAAGATTTATGACATGATCACACAAGTAAACAAATTCCAACAAGACAAAATGTAAATTTATTGTGCATTCATTGTCTACTCATCATAGTGAATTTGCATTTCCACGTGTATAAGGGTGTTCATGCATAGAAATATTCATTTTTGTTCCTTCAATTTCTCACCATTGATCAAATTTTACACATTCCTGTTCCACTCCCCCATCTTCCTGTCTTTTAAATTTCCTTTATTCATTTGATTTTTTTTTTTTTTTGGCTATTTGCATGTGCTTACCATACATTTGTTTTGTTCCTACCTTCTCACAGCATGTTTACACAATGAGTAAGTTCAATTGCATACAACTTGTGCATATTATGAGCTTTACTCACAGTCTGCTGTTTAATTTTTTATATACTTGTTACAAGTTGCCTGCATGTTGTCAACTTTGTTATTTATAATATTTATATACTCCGAACAGTAAGTGTCATCAGTAAGTTTGTGTATACAATAGTTTTGAAAAAGAGCAAACTGCATTTGGTATCATTGTTGCTTGCAGGAAGAAAAGAAAATAGACATATACCTCACCAAACCTCCAGGCATGCCACGTGTAATCGTGCACTTTTCTGTTCAAAATATTCTTGCTCTATGAAACCATAAACTGTCTGCAAATTAATGACTGTTGAATTTCATTTAAGTCTCAATAAATAATACTTTCATATGCGAAGAGATCTGCTGGCTCTTTGATGATGTCAGTTGTTAAAGTGCAACAATATGAGCTTTTAACATTTGATGTTGTAGTCATTGTTTTCTTTAGTATCCAGTTGCTATGGTTTTCCTCAATTCTGGCCCAGCTAATGCAATATGTTGTTGTACTGACATTCCTGAGTTTGCTCCTTTCATAGTCACAATTTGGACGTACTTTCATACTAGGTCCATTGCTCTCTCTTTCTTTTCAGCTCCTACTCGTCACTTCTCCACCTCTTCCCAAGAGATGATGGAAAGGAAGCCGCCAGACTACGAAGAGGCCGCAAGAAGAGCAAGTGAGTATGTCACTTTTATACTTTTTTAGCTTCATCCTTTCCATTATTTTGTGCCATCAGCAGCTCCTAATACACCCTTACTGATCCCTGTGCTGCCTGCACCTCGCACAAACTGCCCTAGTAAGTAACAAGTTCTACTTTTCCGTTCAGCACTTACCTTTACGCATGATTCCTCCTATCGTTTTGATGTCTTTCCAATAAATTCTAACCAGCTTTTTTAGTTTACCCTTGCATGCACTATGCTTGTATCATATCAAGCAGCCTCAGGTCCTGTGTGAAGTAAACTTCCATTTATGAAGCACCCATTCTTTTCTCCTCTTACAGAGATACGTAACTCCTTCAAAATGTTTGACACCACATTAACATTCCCTATCCTTGCATGATGCTCATTTCCACTGAGTGAGGGTACACACATCAGTCCTAAATGTTCTATATGATAAATCCTTGTAGCTGCCTCTCTAATCCACTCAATTAACCTTAGAATGGGAATTGAATAAAAATGAGGATCTTAAGCTGAATAATCCACATACTTCCTGAGTTACTAAGTAGTATATGTTTCAGTTTTACTGGTAATTTACCCTGTGAATTGTTTTGAATGATCATGAAAGTCATTTCTTAGCTCTATTGCCTATTGGCATAGCCAATGGTGCCTATGCAATGCCACTATATGTTTCAGTGTAAGTGTGCCACTATATGCCACTATAAGTGTCACTATATGTCTGTCTATCCCTCTATGTAGCAGCTGTCTTTCTATATATTTATATATCTGTATGTCTGTCTCTGTATGTATTTGTCTATGTATCTACCTCTGTCCTGCTTATAATAAGGAACCTTGACATATTCAGTTCAGATTATTGTATGATGGATTAAGTTTACCTCTAGCAGTCCTTTTGATCCAGTTCAAAGGTTCTCACCTTAATACAAAAAGGAATGGAAATGAATGGTTTCTGCAATGTCGACTTAGGTTGTGAATGTAGGATACCTTTGTTTCTATCCGACCAAATGCTTTGCATGTCAGGGCCCTTTGATAATGGGCTACTGTAAAGGTATACAATGATTGACAAGGCTCTGTCATAATGGGATCCTGTAAAGGGTTACAGTAATTGTCAGGGCTCTTAGATAATGGGCTTGTGTAAAGGGATACAGTAATTGTCAGGGCTCTTAGATAATGGGCTAGTGTAAAGGGTTACAGTAATTGTCAGGGCTCTTAGATAATGGGCTTGTGTAAAGGGATACAGTAATTGTCAGGGCTCT
>JAAAKB020000009.1:739617-753599 GCA_010014835.2 Apostichopus leukothele | reverse complement strand
CTCTGAAATTGGTATAGCTATAATGGTGACATATATATATCTAACTGGTATACTTGCATGTATAATAGGCTAAAATACGGCTACCGTCAAGATGGTTTCTATAGGGAGTTTACTGTCAACTTAAGGGACTGCATGAAATATGAAGGAAAATAATAATTTGATGATACCAAAGTTCCGTGAGAACTTCCTTATTTAGTTGCTGTCACTATGCAAACCTATGGACATTAGCACAATCATATGCTGATACCTTGCAAATAATTACTGGTTCAAACATTCTCATAAGATGCTGAAAAGAGTGTCCTTAGGTTGAGTTTTGAAACCTTGTGGTCATGATGTGTTGGTAAGCTATTACATTTGTCAAATACAGCAAAAGCCTCCATCGCGATTGTGACTGTGTGATCATCGCCAGGTGTATATAGGGGTACTTTATAAGAAAAGTCACCCAGGAAAGAAGCTGGCCACGCAAAACCAAAGAACCGAACGATTCCCCATTGAAATAGAATATAATGCTACTACATATATTCATGATACTAAAAGTCTCCCAGTACTTTCACAAAAATAGCTTAATATAAGAAACACCTTCATCCAAATAGTAATTTCGATTATTTGGGGAAGGTTTATTCACTACATTTATACAATAAATATTAGAATTCTAAAATAACATACAATCACAAATCATTTTTTTTAATTATTCGAACAGTACGCTGAGTGGAGTAGGAAGTTAGGTAGGAGCAATGGGGTTAAGTACCCTTTAATAATTTGGTAAAATACAAGCCTTGACAGAGAATGCAGGAAATACATTTCAACAATTTTGCAATTTCAGAGTAATCCCCCTTTCTGCAATTACTTTATGGGCTTCAAAATCGCTATGAAGCACTGTCTGAAAATGCTGCCCCCTCGAATTTTCATATAATACTATACAGTGCACACTATCGGAAATAACCTTCTATACGCCTCTGAGTATAAAGTCGTAATTACAATGCACAATCTGGAAGTCAAATTTGTTTACTTTTCGAAACCTTCCTCTGCCATTCACTGAAGTCGCGGTAATAGAAAACCATTGTCGTTCTCGAAGTCATATGTGAATATGCGAGCCTGTCAACAGGGATCTTGTGTAGCCACTGTTTTAAGCAAATACACTCTTAGCGGTTTATTATCATTCTAACGTTTATCGTAATTGCTATGAATAAACCTTCGCAAATGGTTAAAATAACCATCTTGATGAAGGTTTTACTTAGTAAGTTATTTTTGTGGTACACATTACTGTAAGCTGTGACGTGCCAAAGTATAGGTTGGATCAAAGTATCATTAATTTCCCCATCTGGGGGAACCGTGATACACCGCTGACGACGATCACTATGGTTTCAATAGTCAGTACTGTCCAAATAATCATAAAAGAATGCACTGTTAGTGTTACGATATGATATGGTGTGATGTGATGTGATGTGCCTGACGTGACGTGATATGAACGCTTAGTGAAAGTGAGTTTACATACAATTCATTAGGGGGGCGCTATTCCCCCATGGTACACCAGAGCCGTATATTTAGACGGCTCTGATGGTACACGTTAACGTTACAGTTTTTACGCGGATATCATTCCTCAGTCAGTTCTGCTTCTAATGTGTGTATACAGGTCTACTATATACCGGCAAGCAATATATTACACATTCATATAAAATTCTCTGTTTCTATATACACACATTATGTGCATAATAACACCGTAACTTACATAACGAGAATTAAGCAAACTAAATTTTGGATAACACCATTAATTTCTATGTTTATGCAAAATTAGCCCGATGTATAGTTATTGATACAAACGGTATTAAATTGTAATTACAAGTCACCCAAAGGTTAAATGATGGGTGTAAAGTCATTATGTTATATTGGGGGGGGGGGGGTGGGGGAGAGTTGTGCAGCACTATAAATGGACCCCAATGGAGAGTCCAAATTCACCGGGGGGCTTATTGGAGTGCAATTTTCTAGGTACCCTCATGCGGGCGCAACTACATGTATACTAGGCCTAGGCCTTCCTTTTTGTACTGGGAGATGGATAAAGAAAGGGTCGAAAGGGAGAGGTGTCGGGCTTCCACTTTGAGAAATTGTGGCAAACTGGAGGGTGTTAAGGTTGTAGGCCAACCATAATAATTATATATTTAGGTAATTGCACTAGATTTTTTGTAATATTCTGGGAGGGGGAGTCCCACAACGTTTTAAAATTAAACCAACATAAGTGAAAATTTGTTACAGCTGTATACTGCAGAGGGTAACGAATTATTTCCAATTATGTTGACTGTTATTGGCTGGGATTACAGTGGTGCGGCAAACACTCCTGATGGCGCAGCATTATTTCTTTCGTCGGCTAGCAAATTTTGAAGAACATGAATACATGTCAGGTCAGGTTGCGTGTAAACACTTCATTGTTTTCGGTACCGCAAACTCTAGCTAGCAAAGAACTAATGTTTAAAACTGGCCACATATACATTCCGCGTTTCCTCTTGTTCACCATACACGTACTAACGTACGTTTACTTGCCGCCTAAGTTTCTGCTCAAAGTGTTGCTGGATCTAAAAGGTCAAACCTTTTGTGTAGTGTGGATGTGAGTGTTGATATCAGTACCTAGTTTACTTTCGCGTTCTGAATTTGACTACTACTAACGTACTACTACTACTAGCGACATACGACCATAGAAATTGAAAACAAAAACATTTTGTTAAAGATCATTGCATCAGTTGTGTTATAGATCTGTATGGGGTACTTAAATACAATATAATATCAGACAAATATTCTCTCTGACCAATTTGTGGAATGTTAACTCTGCCTGAATCAGACCTCACGGAGTCACGGTTAACGTTAGTGTAACATATATCTAGATTCACAGCCTAGTACTAGTAGTAGCAGTATAGGCTGCTTGCTACTACTACTACAATACAAGTACTTTACACCGTTAATTACTACAAGCCTACCACAGAGACTAGTACAGCACTGCAGTACTAGTACTTACACACTACAGCGGTAACAACTACTAAACGGGTAAGTAAACATGATGAACATAGGCTAACTAATGCTATTGCTAGGATTTTATTAGAGTTCTTATCACTTATCAGAGGTAAGTAAGTTAGGCCTAGGCCTAAATTAGGCTACAGGCAAGCAGAACTAGGCCTAGCCTATACCCCGTCAAGTAATGTTTGTACTTTGTTAATTGTTATGCTGCGCAGTTTGTTCAAAGGATAATTATTAATTATTATATTGCATATTTACTATAGGCCTAGGTTAGGCAAGCTTAAACTACTTCTAGCTTACAGTGGAAACGTTAAATACCGCTCAGATTTCTGCGGTGAGGTGGAAAGCCATGTGAGAATTTTATCCAGCCATGGCAATAGATATTTAGGCTAGGCTAGACTGAACTTATGATGGGAGGGAACCGGTACTAATAATAAACACCCCTGAATTAGACATGGTTGTGGTTATTAACCTGATCATGAAGTGAATAAGCGTGGCGCACTTGCATATTGATCTTATCACAGTCACTGAGCTGAGTGAGAGGCTCATCAAGCCATACTGTACAGGAAAGTGTTTGTCAATGCATTCAAACAAAGCGGTCAAATAGTGCAAAGTTTTAATTAGTACACACTAGGTTATCTCAGAACAGTGTTTGTCAGTGAATGATCTGGTTCAGTAGCTTGATGAACCATCGTCCTGCATCAAAAAAGCTTCAGAGGATCGTTTCTGAGGATTTTGTATTCAAAAGCTGCTGAAGCATCGAAAACACTAACAAGAAGATGGCTCCTGGCTTATCTGTAAGGCTGTAGCCAAGGGGTACAAGTATCTCCCCCCCCCCAAAAAAAACCCATAACAAACTCTTGTACGGGCGCTTACCTGAGAAAGTTTGTGTTATTATTGTTGATGTTTACATGGTCCTTCTTTGTAGCCCAAATCTTAAGTGTTTAAACATGAATATCAGTATACATTGAATGAAAAATGTTTCCATGTATTCCTATTTTCATTATTGTTTGTTGTAATACCATTTTTTCTCTGGGTAAATTGAATACCATAAATGTGTTGCTCCAGGCTGTAAAGTTCATTTGAGTTAAAAAAAAAATGTATAAAAACTTTTAACACCTTTAACATTCTTGCTGATCATGAAATCAGCAAAAACTTGTCAAATATTCCCATATCAAATATTTCCATATGAAATGTGGTATAGAACTGCTAAGCCACACGGTTATCTGGTTAATTTTGCTAATTATTAAGAGATGTATAGACCAAACTATATGTTTCTTGATCCTAGCTTTAGTAAGTATTCCAGTTGTTGCAAGTGAGGAAGTACTTCAGTTGTTACAAGTGAGGATGTGTCAGATATGATGAAAGAGATGAAGATGCAGATAGAGAAACACAAATGGAATAATGGATCATACCCACGTGTACTCTTCTAGCCATAGCCAACAATTTGTGCAATCTAGTAGAGAGTTGCTACTCGGTGAAACACAGAGATCAGTTTCAAACTTCTTATCTCTTACAGGACTGAACCTTCCCTGCCATTTTACTGTTGGGTAGCACAGGTCAAGAAATTAAACTATCAGTTAGAATTGAACATTCTACGAAACCCCTCTAATTACAATTGCAGCGGTATTGGACATGCAACCTTTGCTAAAGTGAGGTTTCTTATTCTCACTAAATTCATCTCAGAGAAAGAAAAGAACCCTGGACGGCCCGGGGGGAAGATCGAGGTTTGCACTTGGTATGCCAGCACCGGGAATGCCGGTACCAATGGATGCACGAGACCATGGCTTTGTGCCGTAAGTATCACAGTGCCACAGAAAAAGTAACGTTTTGCTGAGGTACAATTATTGTTTTAATGTGTAGCATGTGGGTATGTATAGAATGCAACATTCCTTGAATAGTTATCTGTAAGAATAAGGACTTATGTTACCTTGTATCTTGCTATGGTATTGTGTGATTCCTTTTGCATTAATTGTGTTGTAAAAGGGAAGCTTCATGGCACATGCAAAGCTATCCAGGTCAAACTCCTAGATGTATATTCCTCATGACCTACTGTAGTGTGTACACTACTGTACCATACAAATCTTCTTTACAGTGTAGGCATGCAGACTTAATACACTAACTGTTACTTCAAATACAATCTTATATGGGCAAGTTATCATTGCCTTACATGTTTTTATTCATTACCATGTGCCAACAAAAAAATTTCTTTCCCAGATCCTACAGTAATGTAGGCCTGAATTTTCTGTAGACAACTGAAAAAAACCAGTTCTGTAGACTTACAATACTACAGTGCACTGCAAACCTGCACTGCAGACAGGCAAAAATACTACAGTACCCTACAAACTTGTTCTGCAGACAAACACGTGTTTACAGTACCTTGCAGAACTGTACGGTACACAGACAGACTTACTACAGTACCATACAAACTTGTTCGCCAGACAGACAAGTGTATACAGAACCCTGCAGATCTGTTCTGTACACAGACAGACAGAGTTACTACAGTACCCTACAAACTTGCTCTGCAGACACACAAGTGTTTACAGCATCCTGCAGATCTTTACTATATACACTGACTGACATTCAGTTACTTAATAATGCACTGCAAAAGGACTCTGTGGACACTGGACAGGCAAGTTAATACATATTTAAATGTAGACATGGACTAAGAACACAGTGATTTCTAACAGTCTACAACATATCAAACTTGGTTTTGTACATTAAGTCATTCTTTAAGATGTTTACAGGAATACCTGTACAGACTAACTATATATATCAAGTCTTCAATGCTGAAGCTGCTGAAAATAAGGAGTGCTTTCAAGGGTATGTCAAAGAAAACAAAGCAATATAATTGGGTCATTGTGACATGGCTGACACACCAAGAAAAATCTGTTTGAATGACCTATGAGAAAATTGGGATTGTCTCAGACCTCAGATTTGTGCATTGACAAAATTGACTGTTAAAAAGAAAATGTTGCAAGTTAATTGAATTGAGAAAGAAGTACATTGTTAAAGTCTCAAAGTTATCAACAAGAATTTATGATATGATTCAGCGGAAGGTGAATAAATCAAATTGTTTTACTTTTTAAATAAAATAAAGTATGTCACTAAACCTTATTAAAGGAGGATAAGGTGTGAATGTGTATAATAACTAGTACTACTGTGAAGTTTCTTCAAAGTCTACCAGCCAATCCCACCGTTCACTCAAAGCCAAATTTCCATGGAAAAAGTCTGCCCATGGATGGTGATGAAAGTTTGACAAGAAATCTTCTATATCAGTCTAAACTTGACATTTTTACATGAATTTTCCTTAACCTTCTGGACAACACACAACACTAATATTCCCATATCCATGTAGGCCTCTGCCTTGGTTTCAAATATAGAGAGTTGCAGAAGGTCAACGGACCCGTACAGTTGTGTACTGAATGTAATATTATGAAAATGAAACTGGAAGCTCTGTAGACTGCCCTCATTCTGATTCCTTGCCATAGGCACACAGGATCTCTCTGAGTCTGTGTGTGTTTGTACATGATGTACATTAATGCATCTGCATATATACAGTATATGTGACACTGCTGGTAATCTAGTAAACATTACTTCAAAAGCCAAATCTTGATGAACTTCATACTGGGAAAGTGGATCCCACCTTAACACAAAAACTTGTTGTTTTTGTGGAGGTCAAAGGTTGTTTGAGGTCAGTAGCGTTCAAAGTTGGAAACTTTGTAAGCACAATAAGTCCTTCCTTTGAGTGTGATCCAATTTCGTTCCTCGCATGAGCGATGGATGTCAATGCACAAGTTTTGCCAAAATATTGTAGTTTACTAATATTAATATATATTTAGGTTAAAACTGGATACTGTGAAAACTTTACCTTGAGTAAATGAAAAGATTGCATCAATATAAATTATCAGAGCCATTGTGTATATGTGTATAGAATGACAAATGTTGAAACTGTTGCAAAGTGTCCGATTGTTTTATTGAAACTTGAGATAATATTTCCTAATATATTTGAACAATTTTGAAACAGGAACAAACAAGAGCTTAATAACAGTTAGTAGAAAAGAGAAGGTCATCAAATTTCAGTGAGTGACAGAAAATGTGACAAACTTTTGAAATCAATGTTATAATTTGTTATTCCTTGCCAGAGGTGAAATGAATCTGTGGGATGGTGGTGGCGAGTGTTGGTGGATGTATGTGTGTGTGTGTGTTGATTTGACACCTGCTTGTAAACATAGTAACTCAAAAGTTCATGGTGGACTAACTTCATACTCAAGTGGTATGTGCATGGAGGTAAAAACAGATACCTTCATGGTATGTGGACCTGCCGTATTGAGAAGTTCTTGTACCATTTCTTTTCTGTGGAGGTCAACAGTTATTTGAGGTCAAGAGAGGTCAAAGTCTGATAACTTTTTGTAAACATGATTACTCAAAAATTACATCTTTGTTGAACTTCATGCTTAGTATCCAGCGTGTAAACCCTATTCAAATTGAAGGTCAATGTCACATGAGGTCAACAGGTATCAAAGTTTGAAATCCTTGCAAAGAAAGTAAACTAGAAGCTTAAATCTGTGATTTTAAAATCTGTGGGTCCCCCTCTTTCTATAATTTCTGTTGCTGAACATTGTTTGGTCAACTTCAGTTCAGTTTAATTTTTTGAACGGTCTCAATATACAATGGATCTTCAATGATATATTGTTAGCCAGGGAAAAAAATCTGCTTCAAACAGTTGATACTCTTTTGTTTGGGGATTTAAACACACTTACTGTAAGTGGCCGTTACCAGTTTTCACACTCTGAGCTTCAAGGGGTCAACAGGTTATCTCAAATGGTCTCAAAAATTTGCATAAGGGGTCAACAGGTTATCTTAAACAGTCTAAAATTTGGCTCAAGGGGTCAACAGGGGTCTTATGTGATTAAGTTTGAAAATTTATGAACACAGTGTCTCAAGAAGGGAATCTCCGACAGATCTCATACTTTGCTTATGGATGAATTATGGTGAGAAAAAGAAGCCTTTTATGTGGAGGTGAAAGGTTATTTTGAGGTCATTAAAAGTCAAATTATGAGCAAAACTCTGGAAGTTTTGTCTTGATTCCCAAGTAGCAATATGAGGCCTCGTAATCATGATATGTTACGAAGGTAGGCTTCAGGTATTGAATTCCTGGGCGATGCAGCTACAGTAATTCCATCAGCGAAATTTCATGCATTTTTGCATTGTGGTTTGTAGATATCACTGCTAATTTGGGATCACAAGAGAACAAAGTCTGAAAATCTTGATCGATCAGAACCGATCTTTTCAAATCTATCTATTTACCACCTTAACAGCAATTCTGATTTGCAGAGAGAGAGACAGTTGTGCGGAAAATAATCTAACAGGCCAGCCATACATAGTTTTGAAAGTTACTGCATAACAATGTATCAGGGATCCTGATTGGACACTGCCTTTTGCTATCATTACTGGCCAAAAGTAGCGTTGCCAGATTGGCAATTTTAGAGGCCAAAAATGACAAAGTTTGTGTTTTCTTGAAAGGCCTACTAGTTTAGGGGAAATAGTAACTGAAAATTGAAATTCTCCCAAATAATATTGATTAACTATTTCATGTTGATCAGTCCGACTCATGGCGTAAAGGTCGGTAAAGGATAATAATTCCTTTTTTCCATGTTTCACTCACGAATGTTCATCTACGAGACCACAATTGCAAATCCACGCAAGTTCTACCCATATACAGGGTCAATTGTCATAAAATAACAACATCATTTGTATGCTGCCAATTTTGGCCGGTTGCATCACAGAGAAACTAAAATCCTAGTGCCAACACTGCTTGGATGAACCAAACTTAGAATGTGGATCTTAATTAGTGAGTACGGTACTGTGCAAGAACCCTATTGTTTTTCATAGATGTCAAAACTTATTTGAGGTTCCCAGAGGTCAAAGTCTGGAAACCTTGTAAACTTGATAACTTCAAAAACAAAGATTAGCATTGTCATTGTCAATGTGAGGTCACAAATAGTGCAACACTGAAAACCTTGTAAATATAATAACTTCAAAAATCTTTGAACATGATACTGTATTTTGTGTGTGGATCCACCTTAATGAGTAGAAGATTTGTTGTGTTCTTAGAGGTCAAAGATCATTTGAGGTCAAGAGAGGTGGAAGTTTCAAACTTTGTAACTGCAATACCTTCAAAAAGCAAAACTTTGATGAAATCCATACTTGTACTATTTGCACTGTCTTGCAACCTGTCGCTTATTATAATAATGTAATGCTCCCACTGTTTCTACATATACTGTACCATCATTATTACCCTTGTGATGGTACAGTAATACAGCACTGCCATGGTTTCTCTTCCCTCGAAACCTACTTGCAAAGGTCCCTGGATACGCACGTGTGTATTTTCCAGGTTTTTTTTTTCAGCCTTTGAAGAAGATCCTGCTAGGATCGATACGTCAGGCCAACTTACTTTTACACATTCTCCTACACAGGCTCTTTAGTGGATAAGCAGTTTGCTAACAGTTTTCTTTTCCAGGTTGTTAGTTACCTATTATGTTTTGGTCGGAATAGCTATTAATCCATTAAAGATGACCAGTACTACTGTAACAGCTGTGATTCTGCCGACAAAAGTTATGTCCGAAAATCAGTACCTACTACCTAGGTACAAAATGTTGAAATGTTTGTAAGTCTTAAAAAATGCAGTTCTTACATTACAGGTACATAAAAAGGAAACTGTATCTGTTGTTCTGTACTGTATAACCTGTCAGTTAACATTACAGTACTTAGCTAGCATTATATAGTATCATCAGTAAGTCAGGGTAAGAAATCAGAGATGTAGGGACTCTTTCTCAATTGAAGGGTGTGGTCCTGAGTATGCGAACATTTACTCTACAAATTTAATCGCTCTTGCGGTATCAGATTCTCAAAATGTGAACATGGATAGTGAGGTCTGTTTATTCATAGAAATTTGCAATTTGCGACTTAAAAAAGTTTAGTAATTATTTTTTCGTGAATATATCTGCCAGTTTAACTTGACTGCTAAATAGTCAAGTCAATTTACCAGTGCTACAATCTCACAAGAGTGGGACCATCAAATGGATCTTATGTGGGATCAATTCCATCATGGCCTCTTCTTTTTATCCCTGAAGTAACATTGCTACAGTATGCTTTCTTAGACACAAATTCACACATGGCAAGGATCCTCAATCAAACCTTCCTCCAAGGGTAGAATACCCTTCTGAAATGTGAATTGGACCCCAGATGTTATTTGACTCCCTGAACTTTTTCTAGTATCATGTTTTTCCTTTTTAGTTTCCAATCATGAAGGGTCGTTAAGGGTCACAATCCAAAATGCCTCTCAAAATCCAGGGTCCTGTCTGTCTACAAATGAATTGCTGAGATTGTGGAGGCAATGTCAGATATTTTGTAAATCAAGGTGCTTTTCTTTAACCGTTGACATTGTTGGGTAACAGTTAAAATTTCCTACTCAGATTATAGACTGCTTTGTCAAGCAGGCCCCCATGCCAATCTGTGACTCCAGTCTACCCATTTATTGCAGTATTAATAATTGTGTGTAAATCAACAGTTTTCTTTTGACTTTGGATTGTGGATGTTTCGCCTTGAAAACCTCACTTACAAGTGCGATACATTGACCGATTTTCATATGAGGATTCAAGATGCAGCAGCGTACAATTTGCAGTGGACAAGTAAACGAAGAAGGAAAGACATTTATAGACCTAGACACTGTTGCCTTTGTGCATCAATTTGTTTCTGATTTTGGTTTGTTAACAGCAGTTGAATGTTTGGTTAACCACTTTTGAGCTTCTCTGTGTTTTGTTGTTTCATCAGTTGTGGAGAAATTGCTGTACAGCTCTCCATATACTAGTAGAGATTTATGAAGTTGCCTTAATAGGGCTTCCATCATGATCATCTATTCAACTGTTTGAAGTTCTGTTTGTTACCAGGCCCTTGATTTGCTATGAATGCTACTTTGTCCTGCCTATTCACATAAAGGTGATCGCATTATAATTAGATGTATTTTGTGTATGCAAGGTAGGGTGTCTAATGTAGTAAATGTACCTCTCCTCTGGTGGAGCATAAATGTAAGCATCACCCCCAAGTTATGCCCAGTGTTGTGGCAACATCTTATATGATCAGTAGTGAATGCATTGTAGCAAACTTGCAAAAGTGGTGATTCTTTGCAGTGGAAACGTTACCATATGTCATAAGAAAAATTGCAATTTTGCAAAAATAAAAGGAATCAAGTGTAATGCTGTTGGGCTGTAATTATAGCTTGAAATGAAATGAAATCAAAATAGTCTTAAAAATAGGTTGTTGGTGCAAGGTCAAATAATCTTCATCCTTTTTTCTCATTGCTAAAAACCTGAGTAGCTCAGGTTTAGATTTTTCCACAGTTGTTGGAAGGAATTGGAATTTGTTGGAAGGAATTTTGGAATTGGATTAACTATGTGGCCCATGTGGGAGAGGATGGGGTGGGAGGAGAGTTGGGGGAAGGGGATTACAGCAGGTTACTTTTTATCTCTAGTGCTGCCATAGTTTTGATGGTTATTGCTCTATTATTGCTATAACAAACAAAAAAAGGAGTACCGCAGGTGATTGGTGTACAGTAACTCCAATAGCAGAGCTACATGTTATATTTGATTATGAGAATGAAATTATATTCTTTGTGTTAGATTCTCATTGGCTCATTTGATAAGAATTGTGCTGGTAGCAAAATGAATTACATTACTATAGAGTAAAAGTAGACTGAGAAAGACTGCTGCGTGTGAATCCTACGTATATATATAGATCTTTAGGTCAATGATAACAAGCGTAGCACATTCTATTACAGTGCTGTACTAAGCAGGTACGGTCCTTAGTTAACTCTCAAACTAGGAGTTCCTCAGTTATTGTATTAAAAAAACCCAGCTTCACTAGCCTTGTACTAACGGAGAGGTGGAAAAATCTCTCCTGTCGTTGTGTTTTTATACAGTAACGTCAGTCAAGAAAGCAGAACAGTGTTTGCAAATAAGCCGTGAGTTACAGGCTTTACACAGTACATGACGAGAAGTAACTCTCTGATGAGGCTGTTGTGTCACGCAATTGTCACCATTGCATGACAATTTCTTTTATTTTCCAAGGAACTGAACCATTTTCAATCCATATCATCACTTCATTTGCTTGTCTATCACTTATTATATACTTGACCAGGTTTTGGGTGGCTGAAACTGCAACATCAATGCATTTTGGAGCATCAAGTCTTTTTCTGTGGAAAGCATCTTTTACAAGAGCATTGATGCTTTACGAGTTCTTTTGCAACAAGCATGACATGAGCAGAAGAAGCTGTAACTTACATTACTTATACGACAATAAATAATATACTTTTGTATATAACGGAGGAGGTTCTAATTTAAGACGTTTTACAATGGAGGAGTGGAATAAACATTTTCTCTATCGCAATCTTCCTGCATCCAACCTCTTATCCAATGCTTTATATTTTGGCAGACGCCACACTCCATTTGTGAACCAGCCAGACTACAGAATATATGAACTGAACAAAAGGTTACAACACAGAGCAGAGGTAAGTTTATGGTGACATGTTGCTTGTCTTTCTCCCACTAACTTTAAACCTAGGCCAAACTGGGATGACAGATATTGGCAGGAGATGTTGCACATTAGGGATAGTCTAGACTAGGGATAGACTGTTGTGTTAAACTTTCATAAATTTCTTTTCAATGTTTGTCACCAAAATCTATTAACCTGTCTCGTTACTAAATCCGTTTCTTGAAGCCACGGTGCCGAACATTACCCAAAAGACGAGAAACCAGTTTGTACGATCTTCCGAGATGACACTTGTTTTTCCTTTTGGAATGTCAGTCAAACTTCCCTAATATGCTGTCGGAACGGCTAGCGATTTCATAAGATTCACACGAGAAAATAAAATAATGCCAAAGAGTGTCATCCCTAGGCCTACTGTACCTGTATGATCCTATAAGGAATCTTTGCTGCCAATTTTTTTTCAGTTTTAATGTTGTTATTACAATGCGTTACATGAAAAATTATGCCAAATCTGGTCTGTTTTTCAACCCTTTTTGCATTCGTAAATGTTTGTGCTCAAATTTGGAAGTTGTTGTGCAGTTAGCACCTGTTCTCAATACATGCTTCAGTTGGGGAGTTTCTGTGTCCATTTTAGTGTGTGCTGCCTGTGTTTGGACTGCATAAGAATGAGTTCAAGTTACGTTGACATACTGTATGATATGCTGGGGTGAAGATTCTTTGTTGCAATAATGTCAGCATTTTGGGGGTTGGTTGAACAATAATCGTAAAGCAGGAATAGATATTAAAAGAAGCATGTCGTGATTCATAATTTTCTTTGATCCAGTGAAAAGCAATTCGCAACCTCACACAGTTCACACATTGTAAAATCGTAATCACAAGTGCCCGGAATGACAGCCTTCTCTGAAATATTAACGAATGCAACTTTTTTATTTAGGGTGGGTATGGCCGAATAACTGTCAGTTTTACACCTACATTTAAGCATCCCTTAAATTGTTAAAAATCAGGTTCAAATCATTCTTAACAAGGATAAGAGTATGGTCCATTCTAATCTTTTATTCATTGAAGGATGCAAAGAAATCTATTCAATGGTGTGTGTGTGTGTGTATGTGACACCAGCTTGTACACACGTTAACTCAAAAATTTAATATTACATTACTTGGTATGTGGATCTATCAAGTACAAATATATTTTATTTATTTGCTAGCTCACAATTGGTAAAAGAAAGTTGCTGGTATGTAGAACATCTCTGTGTCTACACTTCACACAGGAAGACTGTTCTTTCTGGATATTGAAACATCTTGGAATAAAAATTCAATAGTATTTAATCCTTATCAGTGAATTAATTGGTTGATTCCCACAAGTGAGTGCTACAAAAAAGAGCTGAATTTTTTTTTCTTGGGGGGGAGGGGGGAGGGGAGAGCCCTCTGCATTAT
>JAAAKB020000009.1:687723-698760 GCA_010014835.2 Apostichopus leukothele | reverse complement strand
TCTCTTTGTTTTTGTAAGTGCAGAAGTGCCTCTCTCATAAATCCCGGTTGGCAGTCAACTGATGATCTCCATTGTCGTAGTTATGAGGGATTTGGTCAATTAAGTACCTTCCTGGTGAAATTATAGGCCTTAGGGGAATTAAAGTGCAGTGTCAGTGCAAATTGCTTTAGTGCCTCAGAGTACCGCAATGCTTGTGGCCGTTTGTTGCAATTATCATTTTTTTTTTTAATATGGCCAGCTTAATGCCACTGAAATTGTGTTAGAGCCACTCATGAACCTCTGATGTTATGTATTCATCATCTTGTAGCTCTTTTAATAAGTCATTCATTGTTTGAATATTCTTATTCTTCCTTCTGTCTTTTAGTTTGGAGAACCTTACTTAAATATTGGGGATCACTGAAAAGTAGTATATGACGATAGTGTACGACACTCTATTGTTAAGGGATTATATTAATATTAATATTTTTATTAATTTTGTTATTAATTTTGTTTTTTCATTAATTTTTATATGAATTTTTATATGGCTCACTCCATGAAGTTGGGGCACAATATGTGACATGAAGGTCAAAATTTCAAGTGATATTTTTCCATCTTATCAGTTTTAGGTACCTTATGTAATGTAGTTTAATGAGGGAAAAAAATCACCAATGCAACAGTTAACGCAAATTTTCCACACCAGCTCAAGCGTTGTATGGTCATTCCAAAAATAGCGATGCTACATGGACACCATTTCCAATTTCTATATCATTTCCATACAAAACAGTTCACTATGTTGGTGATATTTTTGTTCCTAAACAAACTACTTGGGAAAACAAATTACAAAAAAATTAGCATGATGTTGAATGTAACTACAATAATGATATATCGAACATTAACTTTTTAGCACACACTTATCGCAGAGTGACACTTTATTTTGCAGTTTCTATTATCTACTCATTCATAATTATGATTAGACATAAAGTAGGTACTAATTTTGAATTGGGTAAAATATGGTAACCAGAATTTACCTACCCTTGTGTCAAAGATACTACCGATGCTACGTGGACACCGTGTCCTGTAACATCGGGAGCAGTTAGAATTATACACACTGTTACAAGTTTAAGAGTGTGAAATGCATTATCTACTCATTCATATTATGAGTAGACATAAAGTAGGTAATAATTTTGAATTGGTTAAAATATTGTAACCAGAATCTACCTACCCTTGTGTCAAAGATACTACCGATGCTACGTGGACACCGTGTATTGAAACATTGCAGTCAATCAGGCTCATCCACATCCAGGAATGTATTATAAACTTATTCAAATTACTAATACGCAAATAAAGGACAAGGAATTTTAATTGTGAATGTATTGTAAACGTATTCAAATTACTAATATGCAAATAAAGGACAATGAATTTTAATTGGGAAATTGTGAATACTAATATGCAAATGAATTTGAATTGAATGAATTTTAATTACTATTGCTACAAGAATTTACCTGTCTTGAGTCATAAGACATACTTACCAATGTACCAATGGTTAAGTATTCTTTTATTAAACAAAACAAGTACTGGCAGTTTAAAGTACAATACATTTAACATAGTCTCAGTAAAACCCTATTGACTGCCTCCTTAATGCACTCTTTCTCAACTCAAGTCTATTTAAAGGTGAACATTTCACCATGAAGATGTATTTCAATTTTCTTAATGTCACTTTCTCTAAAGCTATAGATTGAAGATCTGTTGTTATACTCCATCTCTGGGGGAGAAACGGCACATACAATGGCATCTGAATTAACATCCATGATCTGTATATAAAAATGGCAAAATAGTGAGTTATCTTCTCCATATGTGTGGCTGAGTAGGCTGAGTAACCATGGTTATAGCAAGTATTAACCAGAAAATAATGTCAAAAAGTCATACTCACAGAAGCCATATATATCACCACTTTCATCTTCTTGCGGATGGTTTGGCACAACTTTACAGCTACAAAGTCTCCAGTAACAACAGACCTGTTTAAAGAAAGGGGTTAATTAAGTATGGGTAAATTATTCAAATAAAAATGAAAAGTTAAAAAAAAAGGGCTTAATTATGTATGGATAAATTATTGAAATAAAAATTAAAAGTTACATATTTAAAAACAAACAAAGAAAAGCTGTATTCACCTCTTTTCTGCTACCAACAAAGTGGTAGTATCACCAGTGCCAGTACTGGGCGCAGATGCCTCATCAGTACCCTCCATAGATGTGGACCTGTAAGTCAATATTAAAGTGAAGGTCAATATTTGTTAACAAGATGCAAACATCAGATTTCCAAAATGCAATATTTCAGGATTCTATGTGTACATCATTATGTTTTTTAACAAGTTTCCACTCCAAAATCATGTTACTGCACTCACCCTCAGCACTGTCTCTGTGGTTACTCCTCGTTCCAGGGAAACATTGGTGTATGGCTGCACGTACATGGTATTTTGGCTGTTTCCATGACCCTCTACACATGGCGGACAAAAGCATGAGAGGCTTCTTGTAGCTATGAATTTCGGTCTGATGGACACCACACTGTGAACAAGCCGCGTTCCTACCACTATTTTGGTAGCGTGGCGGTTTCGGTTCCTGAGGATGTCCGTTGTGTCAATCCAAAATGCATCACGTCGGAAGTGGTAGCATGTATCAGGTTCCTCTTCAGTAGGGCGAGTGGCATTTTCACTTACAAACTTGAACATGTCATGTGCATCCTGTATGACTGCAGTGCCGGCCATCACAGCATCTGTTGCGAGACGCTTTATCACTCCACTTTCACTGTCACTTGGTCCTTTTCCATGGCGTGAGCCAAAGAACTCATGCTGGAATTTTACTCCATAATCTTGGGAAGCATAGGATACATCCATGAAGGGTCCTCGCGACTTATAGGCTTGGTGCTCCATCTGAAAACCTGATCAACCTTGTGATATTGGTTAACTTGGTCTTCAGATAATCAACAGCTACCTGTGTAAACTGATGTACGGCATGATGATCGTGTGTGTTGTCTTGAGAAATCATCACCAGTGAGTGTGAAACAGTATCATTACATTCCTGACATCTGTACGTGGATACAATGGGGTGCAATGTAGCCGACTCGTGACCCCAGTGGTAGCGGCAGGAGTAATTTTCAGCAAAGTCAAATACCATGACTACACATCCTTGTGCTGGATTTCTGGCAATGTTGCTATATTGGGTGTTTTGCCATGCTGCAGAAAACAAGTGTTGTGCAAATGGGTGGGCTGCTTCCTCCAACTCTTTCACAGGGCTGGTGATGCTGGCTTGCATTTCTTTGAGGACCATCTTTGACGTGGTTTTTCCATTATAGAGCTTAATTTCCCTTACCCATGTCTTCCAAGTGACCAGTGCTTGCTTCTCTGCCAAGGTTGCCAAATGTTGGGAAATCTTTTCCACGCCACATCCATCACATCTTCTCTGAATACACTCCAGCTTGGTGTATCGACTCTCTCCTTTACTGCACATCGTTATGTTGTTGAGGCTGTACACACCAGAGAAGGGAGATGGTAAGTGATGCTGGTGAGCGAATTTGTTGATGGCATCCAGTTTTAGGTCTATGTTGGTGCAATATTCACACAAGCACCCTCGGTACTTGATCGCACTTCGTAATTTTATATGGGGAGGGCGCATGGACATGAATTTGGACAATCCAATCTGGATGGTAGGGTTGTCCTTTTTGAAATCGCAGTAGACTGAACTGATGGGGACAGTCAGGAATCCAGCTGGTTTGTGGGTCTTCTTGCTTACGTATCGCTTATCGGGTAGGACGATGCTGTTTTTTTCATAGTAGCTGTAGACTGTTTTGTGTGTGGATGGGGTCACTTTCCTCTTGTGCTGTTTTGTTGTAAGATTTTGAAGAACCTTTCGGGAAATCTTTAATACATTGCATACTTTCTTCTGAAGTCTATACTAATTCCAAATTCTAAGCATTGCAGCGATAGTCCGCTTTCGTTCCAGATCCTTCTTCTTCCTTGATTTGTGCAGGCTTGCCATCTCTGATACTAAGCATTCTGACACATGAGTGGTCCAAGATGTCTTGCTGGAACCACGCATTTCAAGCTGCTTCTTCTTCCTTGGTGATGCTTCGGTAATCAAGGACGACACTGTGGCAGCGTAATTTAGCGGATCTTTTGAGATGGACTTCCTAGCTCTGGATAGGCGTTTCCTTTCTGCTGCAGATGCATTCGACTCGTTTTCCCTTTCCAATTTTGCCCACTCATCCATCAGTCTCTGCTCCGCTTCATGTAGTTTCTGTGCTTCATTGGCTTTTCTGGCTTAAAATTCTTCCTTTTCACGTTTAAGGTTTTGGAGATCTTCTTTTTCTTGTCTTCTCTTTTCACGACGTTTTCTGTTGACAGCATCTCTCTCCTTAGTCGTCATTCTGGATCTTTTCAATTTCTGGCGTGCAGCATCCTTTGCTTTTTTTGTTGATCTTTCTCGGTGTATGCTCGTGTGATTCGCTTCTTTACTTCTGTGCCTGCTTTTCGACTTTCTTCATCTTTCTTTTCTTGCTCAAGTTTTTCTAACTTCTTCTTTGCTCTGTATTCTCTCATTCTTCGGTTTCTTTTGGCCCTATCTGCTTCTTTCAGAGGCTCATTTCCAGGCAGATCTAATTCTATCTGCTTTTCTAACCGCCTCAATCGAGCACTTGCAGCATCATGCTTTATAAGGGCATCATATAGCTTTGGGGTACGTTTCTTTATCTTTTGACGCCAACTCTTCTCATTCTTTTGTCCCTCTTCCTCTTGCTGCCTGTGGAAGCATCTTGGGAGGGCCAGAAGGCCCGTACTCTTAGTTTGAATTTGTGCTGTTTGGGGGGCGGTGGCATTGCTTCTGGCTGTTAATTATGTCATAAAATGGGAATGTGTTATATAATAATAAGCATTTATATTGTGCTTTAAGTTTCAAACATATTTGCATGGCTAGGGATGCGTTGTTAGATGGGTAACCAAAAGGCATTAATTTACCAGACTATTACTGTGTCTTTCGGGCACTGATATGGAGGAGGGGGTGTCCATTGAGATTTGTTATTAAGTGTCTTGCAGTTCCACCAATGTGCGTTCTCGCCCCAACGTTTATTCAATTTTTGCTCTACCTCCTAATGGGGGGGGGGGAGGAGGCCCGTACTTGCACTGCCCCTGGTTTTTATTACACCGAATTGGCAAGTTTTAGCAAATAATCAAGCCTATGAATGAAATGCAGTAATGTGCTACATGGATGTGGTGTCCATGTGGCATCGTGATGACATTCTTGTCAGATTTGAGAGAAAAAAACAATTCTATACAAATTGCCATGGTTCTTAGATGTAGACCTAATCTATTTTGTGTTTTTATTACACAGAATTTGCAAGTTTAGGCAAAATAATGAAGCCTATGAATGAGATGCAGTCATATGCTACTAGAATGTGGTGTCCATGTAGCATCGTGATGACATTCTCGTGAGATTTGAGAGAATTTTTTTTAGACAAATGCAACTTTTGCCAAGGTTGTTAGATGTAAACCTAATCTATTTGTGTTTTTATAACACAGTATTTGCAAGTTTAAGCAAAATAATGCCTATGAATGAAATGCAGTCATATGCTACATGGATGCGGTGTCCATGTAGCATTGTAGGCAATAACCGCAACATTGTAAATAATTAAAACTAGGGAAAAATTAAACTTGGGTGTCTAAAATACAACAATTGCCAATATTCATATGCCAAATTTCATGCATTTCTTTTGTTTAAATCATTGAATTTCTTAAGTTTTCATTTATTTTAGGCCTTAAAAAAAGAAATAGTTTTCGGAATCCGTGGTCAATCCTCTCCAGTCTAGTTTCTTCGACGCCTCATTACCTTCGACACCTCATTCCCTAACCCTGTTCCCTAACTTCACTAGCCTAAACGGAGTATTCAGCAGGTGAACAAAACATTAAATTAAAAAAATTAACTATTTTACATCAATTTAAACATACCAAGAAGAACAGTTTATAGGCTAAACAATGTTCACCAGGAAATTGAAACTAAGCTTCATACTCATAGGTGAGCAATAGAAATTTACCACGGATTCTGAAGTTAGGCTAGGCCTAAATAAAAACTAACAAAAATAAAATAAGCCTAAACATCGCCTAAGCAGAAACTTTTGTCTTTTGTAGACCAAACTAGAACTATCGACATGTTCAAATTTAACCCCGAGCCTAGCCTAGGCTACTGTAGGCCTAGCCTCGTATGTCGTATGTGAATTTGTTTAGCCTACCGCCATGACAGTGGACGTCACGTCGCACAAGGCATTGTGGCATCGGTATGTGTTGTCAATAATAATGTGTATGTTTACAAAGCGAACTAATTTTTGAAATAGAAAAACTCGGTTTCGATGTGATTACAAAGAACATTGATTTAAAACAGACATTGTTTCGACATATGATGACCATATCTAGCTTAGCCTACGTGCGGAATTACTGATGCTACGACGGACGTCAAATTACTATGGCGTCCATGTACTAACATATTACACTATGACTTTGAAAAAGGTCACGAAATCTGTATTATTGTGTCACTGAAGTATATGATTTGGCTTACTTTTTGTACGAACATATAAGTACAAGAAATAAAAAAACCAATTACAACTTACTTTTCACGTAAACGATAAGTATTTCGCTCCCGATACTACAAAATGCACCGACGATACAACTGGATACCAAACACTGCACTGAGTATACACTGTACAGCCCCTGCTACAATTCCACGAAAACATGCTTGGGCTGTGGAACGCGGACCACCCACGCGACTGTAGCACATACCATTGTCAGTTATGGGTATAATTTGATTGCGGTGCATGGGCGTGTACCACGACGCTACATTTTTTAATTTGGACACCATGTAGTTTGTTCGTTATACTTTTCATGAAAATACGAAATTGTGTTCATGAATTTTATTCTCATTCACCACACGTTTTTGTGGGTGTAAACTAAGAATTGTGCAATATACATTGGGGGTCTAAGGTATAGTATTACCCATTCATAAATGATAAATCCCGATGCTACATGTATATTAATTATGGACACCGTGCGTAGCGTCGGGAGGGCATATTTCGTGATGCTATTGTGAAAATACAGTCGATCGTAACAGATTATTTGGTCAGCAGGGTAATACTACATTTATCCTTATTAAATTGATCGGTTTAATGACAACTTTCTCATATTTTTGAAGTGATAAAATGGACACCTACTATATTTTGATTTTTTTGGGGGCAGGGGTTGAAGGAAGGGTTGATTTTTTTTAGGGAGTAACTTCAACTAAGTATTATTCATGGAAGATAATAATTATTGACATCCTCGGGGAATAAAATACTTTATCACTCAATTAAAACCTATGACTGCTCTTATTGTACATGTGCCCCAACTTCATGGAGTGAGCCATATATGATTTATTTATATTTTTTAGGATTATTATTATGATTATGTTTTATAACAATAAATTGTTTGATGTCATATGACTACGCCCTCTATTGACAAAGTTGAAGGCTTAAGTGCGCCCTCCTTTTCCAAAGTTTTGAAAAAGAAACATGACACGTTCGCAACAAGTTCTGACATGATTGGCATCTTAATGAGGAGTATTCGTACTATGTTTCAGGATGAAACTGAAGTGATCTGGATTCTGATGAGGAGGCAGAACTGGAGACCCCGATCGGTAATGTACGACAACCGGATGTAAAGGCACCCCAAGTGTCTAGGCACATCAAGAGGCGAAACCCCACATGTCAACCAAAGAGGCTGTTCGAACAAGACATCGTCGTAGATGAGGTCCAGACAACGACAACCAAACACGAAAGGACATTGCAACGTTTAGCAAAGAATGTGATTTGCCAAGCGCTTCGACATATCATAAAACAAAAATGTGATGATTTGTGTTACGGTTGTAGTGTGGACCATCCGAGTCAGATTGAGCACGACTGGTGTCTCATGGCCACGGACGATGAACGCCTCGCTATGTTCTTGGACGATTCCGTAAAAAACTTGGACAAGGAAGTCATTTTTATGACCAAATATCTGGTTGAATGTCGTGCAATGAAGATAAACATGTCACCAAAGGAATTGTGGACAATTTATTATTGTGTGTATTGGGCATTACGTAAAGATGTTGCCTTGTTAAGAAGAATAATGTTAAGAATAATGAATAATGAGTAATAATGTGTAATGTAAACAATAAATAATTTAGATGTAAGTTAAAATTAATGTAAATGATTGTGTTGTAAGTAATAGCTAAACAAATATTATGTAAAGCATTTTGTTTTTTTAATTTTAAATCTCAATTACAATTTATATACGACAGTTACAATTTTGTTCGTTTGTCGTTTTTTGTCTTACAAGTCTCCGTACTTTTATTTTTCTTTGTCAGGAATAATAAGCTACACCATCCCATCCCTACCTCGCGTGTTCCCCCCCCCTTATTTCCCGTCCAATCCCCCCCCTTACAAATGATATAGTACCAACACCTTGTTTAGCCATTTAGGATAATGATATCGACGAGAGTTTATCATTCACTGTCCGCTCCTCTCATAACAAAGAACCTTGTCCCTCCCCCACCATGGGTGCAAACCACGAGGACTACTTGCACAAGATTTATTACGACCCCCGACACCCTGCGAGTTATGGAGGGGTTAACAAACTTTACTCAGAAGTCAAAAAGGAAGGGGTGCATCAGCTTACCCGAAAGGCAATTCTTGACTGGGTGAAAAAACAAAATACGTATACGCTACATAAAAGCTCAAGAAGACGTTTCCCTAGAAACAGAGTTTTGGTTAGTGCAATGGATCACCAATGGGAGATGGATTTGGTTGATTTAAGTTCTCTTTCGCGGTACAATCGCGGGTTTAAATTTTTGTTAACGTGCATCGATGTCTTATCGAAGCATGCATGGGTAGTACCGATCAAAAATAAATCTGGTCCTACCGTATTGAACGCTATAAAAACCATGTTTTCCTCGGGCAGAACGCCATTACAAATTCATACTGACAGAGGTGGGGAATTTTTAAATAAAAACGTTCAAAGATTTTTAAAAGATAAAAACATTCATTATTTCACGACCAATAATGAAACTAAAGCTTCTGTCGTAGAAAGGTTCAACCGCACTTTGAAATCGAGGATGTGGAAAGACTTTACCTATCGCAATTCTCTGAAATACATCGACGTTTTACCCAAACTCGTAGAAGGTTACAATCGTGCGTATCACAGATCCATTAAAATGCGCCCCCTAGACGTTTCAAAGGAAAATGAAGGAAGGGTGTGGCAGACGCTATATCCTTCAATAGCACGGAAACCGAATGACAATTTTAAATTTAACTTAGAGGAAAGAGTTAGAATTGCAAAATCAAAACTCAAATTTGAAAAGGGTTATTTACCTAATTGGAGTGAAGAAGTATTTACGGTAGTGAAGCGGAAACCCAAACCTATACCCGTATACAAACTCCAAGACTGGGATGGTGAGGCCATTGAGGGTAACTTTTATGAACATGAACTACAAAGTGTTCACGTCGATGAGAGCGCCCTATTTAGAGTCGAAAAAGTTTTGAAGAAACGAAAGCGAGGAGGCCGCACTGAATATCTCGTTAAATGGCAGGGATATCCAGCAAAGTTTAACAGTTGGGTGAAGGACGTGGACAAGATATGATGGCATCGCACTTTTACGTGACGTTGCCTAGCAACAGTTCATACGAATATTTTCCACGTAACACGCTTTCTAGTTTCACGACGCAGTTGGCAGAGCCTATTGTATTATCAGGGAATTGGGAAGTAGCGCTTTGTGAAATTCAGTATCCTTTCAATTGGCACAATGTGACATATAAAAATTGTAGCATGCTCCTCAACGAGAGAGACATTTGTATACCCGAGGGATATTATGACACCATACAGGAAGTCATAGATGCCTTCCACGACAAATTAACCCCAGCAGAGACAGCCAACGTGAAAATGCATCTCAACAAGCATTCTTTCAAAACTGCGGTGAGAGTAAAAAGAGGTTATAGCCTCGCTCTTCAAGGTCTCAGCCAAATGTTAGGCTTCTTGGACCATAACAAGATATGTACGGAGGGATTCAACATCGGTGACGTTGTCTCAGATGTACACAATGGCGTCACCAGTTTTTTGGTTTACAGTGACATAGTCGATCATCAGAGGGTAGGGGATGCTCACGTGCCCTTACTGCGCGTTGTTAAAATAGGAGATAAACGCCCAGGGGAGCACATCACGGTGTCGTACACCAATCCGCATTACATTCCCGTTAGATCCCGAATGATAGAAAACATCCAAATAGATTTAAGGGATGATCTCGGACAATTGATTCCATTTCAACTTGGGCGTGTGATCGTGAAACTTCACTTCAAGCAGAGTAAATCTTCTCTTTTCACCTAATCCTAAACGTATCAATATGAAGAATTTATTTGAAGACTACTACCTTCGTCAAGTAGGGCGTGGACTTCCAGTGTTCACTGGTTACCACCATCAGAAAGGGCACGGATTAGGAGGTATCTTAGGGCGATTAGCTAGATCAGCCCTTCCATTTTTAAAGAGTGGGGCTAAAACACTGGGCAAACAGGCGTTGTATACGGGATCGGAAATTATGAACGATGCGCTGCAAGGAGAACACATTAAAACCTCTGCTAAGCGACGACTTGGTCAAGCAGGACAGCGGATGGTCACGAGGGTACTGGAAGGACCAACTCCGAGAAGGAAACCTTTAAAAAGAAAAGCAAAGCCAAAAAACGTCAGAAGACAACGAGCCAAGCGAGTGAAGAGGTCTCTGGATATTTTCGACGTGTAATCATCATCATCATCACCATCATGGCCCTTGTTCACAATAATTCATGCGAGTGCATGAAATCAGAGTTGGATTTGTTCACAATACCCCCAACTCAAACCGGCATCGTGAAGGCAAATTGGATTCAATATCATCCTCTCACTAATATCACCGATACATCTCCGATACAATTTTCCGTGCAGGGCTCGACCGATGCTTATCTCGCTCTGTCTCAAACTATTCTTCA